>JAJOZX010001818.1:112500-287500 GCA_023014485.1 Bathynomus jamesi | reverse complement strand
ATGTTGGACGATGGATCCATATGAGTCCGGCAGTCCGCCGAGCAAAGATCCTCCTCTTCCTTTCTCTCTTCCTTTCTTGCTATCTCTTTCTGCTCCTTCGGGGGGTGAGGAAACCCCTTCCTCCCCAAAGAGGCGCCCTTAGGATAGGTATACCCCTTTGGGGGGTTCAGCTTGGGGAGAACTCCGCCTCCAAGTTGCATACCCCTTGCAATCCCATTTTTGGGTTGGCAGCAAAGGTTGGCACTCCCCTTTGGGGGGATCAGCTTGGGGGGATAACTCCAGGATGCATACCCCTTGCAGACCCACTTCGGGGCTGGCAACAAAGCGGGTGCCTTGGCAACGAGGGGACGGGGCTTAGCAACAAAAGGAGGTGGGGTGGCACTCTTGCAACAAAGGGGTGGGGGTGGCACTTTTGCAACATTACGTAATATTATGCAATTGCAACTTGCCACTTGCACTCATGTATTTTGCGGCCATACTACTTACGTAGTCTTTCCCAGTAGTTGAGTTCTTTGCAGCCATCAATCTTGGCTGTGGGATGGTTTTATTGTCCGAACTATTTATCACTTATATAGTAATTTTTGCACGCTGATTCTGAAAATAATATTCATTTTTCGACATCACGTACAGATTTTTCACAAAATGTCATATTTCATATTACATATGTAAGTAATTTTCATTAAAACTGACTCAATTAAATTTTGATTAAAAACTACTGCCTATAAATGCTTCCAGATTAGAAATGACGTCATAGCGTCTTCTAGAACATTCGAGAAACGCACCGCTAGTATATAAGTGATTGATAAGCCTCGAGATGAGTCAGTCTGTCTAGTGCGTGCGAGGTTATAATTCTTTACGAATTATTCAAAGGTGCGCGGTGACTATATTTCTCTTTTTAAATTTTTTTATTTGACGCTATGGCAACCAGAGGGTGTGTAAATAGCCCAAACATTTTCTGTTATATTTGTGGAAAATTTACTTTGAAAAATTAAAGGCAAGATATTACATAGTTCGTCAAGAAAGCATACTATGCGTACTTCGGAATGAAACTTGGAGATCAAGACAAATCGTGGTCTCCACATAAAGTTTGCAGTGTTTGTGTTGAACAACTTACACTGTGGAGTAAAGGTAAAAAGGATTCTTTACCTTTTGGGATTCCAATGGTCTGGCGTGAGCCTAGAAATCACAGAAATGACTGCTATTTTTGTTCATGTAACGTGCAAGGCTACAATACAAAAAATATAAAGGAAATTTCTTATCCAAACTTTCATTCTGCTATAAGACCTGTTGCTCATGGACCTGGTATACCTGTACCTACTAAACCAAATACTCTTGATATATCTTCATCTGAATTCAGTGTCTGATGACGATGGAAACGATATTGATTGTTTTCAAACCGAAACATCTGGTGAACTCTAATTGTTTACACAAAGTAAACTTAATGATTTGGGAAGAGATTTGTGTCTCCCAAATGATTCTTTAAAGATTTTGGGATCCAGACTTCGTGCAAAGAACTTGTTTTCTCCCGGGACATCATTTTACTAGTACAGAAATCGAGAAAAAGAATTCATCCAATATTTTTCTCGACAAAATTCACTGGTATATTGCAACAATGTTTCGGAACTAATACTTAACCTAGGCGCTGCAGTCTATGACCCAAATGAGTGGAGACCTTTCATTGATTCCTCCAAAAGAAGTCTAAAAGACGTCCTCCTTCACAACGGTAACTTATATGCATCCGTTCCTGTGGTTCATTCGGTTCACTTGAAGGAAACGTACGAAAATCTTGAGCTTCTTCCAGCTAAGGTTAAATACAAAGAACACGGTTGGCTACCTTATGGAGACTTAAAAGTGGTTTGTATGTCGTTAGGTCAACAACCAGGTTATACGAAGTTTCCATGTTTTTTGTGTGAATGGGATAGCCGAGCAAGAACTCAGCAATGGATAAAAAAGGAATAGCCACGCAGAGTCAACCTGACACCTGGTTCTATGATAAAAACATTCAACGTGAAAGTTTGGTTGACACGAAGAAAGTCCTTTTACCTCCGCTTCACATAAAATTGGGCTTGATAAAGCAATTTGTTAAGGCCTTGGACGAAGATGGAGATTGGTTTAAGTATCTGTGTGGTAAATTCCCAACTCTTTCGGAAGCAAAATTGAAAGAAGGAATTTTCGTTAGTCCCCAGATTAGAAAACTGACTTTGGATGAACACTGTGAAAGAACAATGAACAACCTTGAAAAAGAAGCGTGGATTGCTTTTGAGGATGTGATCAGCAAATTTTTTGGGAACAACAAGAACCCAAATTACCAAAACATTATGAACAACATGCTAAATAAGTTCAAAGAGTTGGGTTGTAATATGAGTTTAAAATTACATTTCTTACATTCACACTTGGATTACTTCCCTGAGAATCTCGGAGCACTCAGCGAAGAACAAGGAGGACGGTTTCACCAAGACATCAAAGAAATGGAGAAGAGATATCAGGGAAGGTGGGACATGAGCAATTGAGCATGATGGCTGATATGGAAAAACTATACGCACTCACAACATGGTATCATATGTGGTACATTTATTTCATAATTAAATATAAATTATTAATTAATTGAATTAAATATCTATACAAAATTGCCTCGGGATTGGCGACATAGCCTATTGGGAATGAAATAATTGAATTGCCATACGTACAAAGAACCTGTATGTATGAATCAGCCCCACATAGCAACAAGAAAACCCAATTTATTGTTTAGTCTACCAAAAAGAAGTAGACAAAACAAAAAGTTGCTAGAACGGCAAATAATACACGAGAACCAAGGAACGGCTCTCAGGGCTGTTTATTCCAAGCGAAGCTTTAAACGCGGAGGATGTCTTTGTCCCCCCTAGAGTCCTGAGTGAATTCCTTATAATATAAAACCTAATGACTATAAAAGGATAGGCCTATTCCTTCAGGGGTTTATATAGTGACTGCCTATATTAATTACCTTAAGTAAATTCGCCGCGTAACCCCATCGTGGCGGCCCTACACCGAAAATGACCGTCACGCCCTACATCGAAACAAACAAAGACCCAGCAAAAATAAGGTGAGCAATTTCAGTTTTTCATTAACATAAGCTTTCCCAACTTCCGACGCTAGAATTACCGTAATCAATATAACTATAAAGAGGTCCTTTAAAGACCTACATATTCATAACTCTCTAACGAAAAAGCATAGGGCTTTTGTCGATAACCCTCCACTGAAATCTGTTGGAAATTTCCAACGGATGAGGGCACAGGCAATCAACCCATAGCCCTAGATAGTTTTTTCATAGCTGATTACTGCTGGGTGTTGAAACGGCATACTCCAGAATTATTACATAAAAGAAAAGGAACAGCGTGTACATTCGAGACTAAAAGGCATAGATCTCACAAGAAACTTCAGGACAAATAAAGGTGAATATGTAATTGACGTTAATAGTCTTCTTTCTTTTTAAAGTTGTTTGCATTTGTAATTAGTATAACAAAGCGAAATAGGTACCTAATGTAAATTGAAATAAATAATATTTATTTATGTTGTTGTTTCTTCCCTTCTACTTTGCAGAAAATCCTTACGTGATAGAAAAAAAATTGACACCTTATTCGAAATCAGCGTAGTTGAATTATATAAAATCAGTTATTAGTAAGAAAACAACTATTACAAAGTTCTCAGTCGCAAGCCTGTGATATTCATTGTTCATTTTTACATATCCAGTATATATAAAAGAATTTTTGTTTTATTTTTTCTATACACATTCATATATATATATATACAGTATATATATATATATATATATATATATATATATATATATATATATATGCACATACATTTCATATATTTTTGTGGGTTTGTGCTGCCAGGTTAGGTTACCCTCTCTCCCTTGGAGATCACGTATATGCAAATACAATTCACATATATATTTTTTTTTGGGTGGGGGGTTGCAGTGTTAATCATGGATCCAATTTTATTTAACCCTTTGGTGGGTAATCGTATTTTACGGATTTTGCTCTGACTAACGCCAGACGATTTTATTCAGTCTCCGAAAGACTTCCGCCCATTCGAGAGTTTAACACTAACTCTTTTTTGCCCTCCTACATATTGGAACGATCACAGACTTCGTGGGTAGAAGGGGATTAAATATTTTACCGATTACTAACTTCATTTGCAAAAGTCTAAAAAATAAATTTGGTAAATAATTTCCGCTAAAAATTATTGAACCTCCACTCAAAAAAAAAAAAAAGAATCTTGATAAAAAAATTTCAAAATTCTCTTTGGTTCAATTATCTTCTACTCTTCTTTTATCTGAGGCAACTTTCTCTTCTTCCATCTTCTTCCCCAATTTACTTCCTTTTTTATCCTCAGAAAGATAAAATGAAAGTTGAAAGAAAAGAAATAAGAGAACAATCGAAATTTCGATCGACAATTTCCAACTAACTTTATTTCTTAAAGATATTGTTACCATTTTAACACTGTTTTTATCACTATATATATATATATACACCCTTCTATGAAGCTCAAAGGGATCCAAAGCAAGCGACCAAAAAGGAGCCCAACTCCAAGTAAAAGTGTCAGGAAAAGAGAACTGATATATATATATATATATATATATATATATATATATATATATATATATATATATAATAGGGGCACTAAATATCTTTTGCCACACCCTTTTTTCTTAGCTAAATAATAGGCCATGGGGTTGAAATATCTTTTGGGCCGTAAGTTTGAACTTTCTGCACTTCACATAACGAGATTTTTCCAGTTTCCTCCTTGTATAAAACCGATGGTTAACGCAGTTTCGAAAATGGCGTCTCCCAGTGATGTTCGTCGTAAACAGAGAGCTGTTATCAAGTTCTCAACCGCAGAGAAGGAAACAGTTGGAAATATTTACAAACGTCTACAAAACGTTTACGGAGATATCGTTGTTGATCGAAGAACTGTTGGACGCTGGTCTAAACGTGTGAGATCATCAGAGAGAGGGAGAGCCAGCCTCGATGATGAGCCACGTAGCGGTCGCCCGACATCGGCTGTGACTTCTCACACTGTGCAACGTGCTAACAGTATCATTCGATCAAATCGGCGCGTCACATACAAGGAGCTATCACGAGCTAGGAATTAGTGAAGGAAGTGTGAATACGATAATTCAGCAACTGGGGTAATCAAAAGTGTGTTCACGGTTTGTTCCTCGCGAACTGACTGAAGATCACAAAGCCCAAAGAAAAGAAATTTCTTCTGAATCATTGGTTCGATACAAGACAGAAGGGGATGAATTCCTTTCACGAATTGTGACTGGGGATGAGACTTATGTACAACACTTTGAACCTGAAACAAAACGCCAATCCATGGAGTGGCATCATGCAGACTCTCCACGCAAGACGAAGGTTATGGCCACCATCTTCTGGGACATGAAAGGGGTGATTCTGGTGGACATTATGAAGAAAGGACAAACAACCAACTCAGAGGCATATATTGCTATCCTACAGAGACCAGAGACGTATAATGCGAGTTCGCCCGGAGAGAAAACTGGAAGACGTCCTTCTTTTGCACGATAACGCAAGACCACACAACAGTTTGCAAACAAGAGAGGCCATCACAAAAGTGCGCTTGACTTCGTTACCCCACCCTCCATACAGCCCGGATCTGGCACCTTTAGACTTCCATTTGTTTGAGCCAATGAAGGATGTTATTCGTGGAAAAAAGTTTCAGAGTGACGATGAGGTTGTTGAGTAGGTTAAGAGGTGGCCTTAGCGGAACCCAGCTGACTTTTTCCAAGAAGGAATAAAGGCCCTTGTTTCGAGGTGGAGGAAAGACGTAGAAAAGGATGGAGACTATGTAGAAAAATAAATACTTGTAAAAAAGAAATGTAATTACTTGTGTACAAAATTTCGGAACTTACGAGGAAACTTGGAAAGAAAAAAGAAAATGTGGGGCAAAATATATTGAGTGGCCCTCGTATATACAGGGTGTACATAAAGTTAGGATCTATTTTTGTGAAATAATTATTTTTTTCTATTTTTCTTTTCAGAAGCCCTTACAATGAATACAGAAGAGCGTGTGGCAATAGTAATTTGGCGAATCGAGGGAAAGAAATACAATGACATCAGAGAGAAGTTTAGAAGGAGATTTCATAAGCTGGGGCCAATAGACAAGACAATACGAAAATTGGTGAACAAATTTAAACGAACGGGATCTGTAAATGATGAAGCAAGAATTATCACTGAGGAGCCACGTACGTCCGTTCGTGCTGCATCACACAGACTCGGCCTCCCGACGTCATCTGTGCACAAAATTCTGAAAGTTAATTTGCAGAAGAAAAGCTATCATTTGCAGGTTTTACATGATTTACATGAGGAAGATTTCCCTCGACGAAATGCTGTGTGTGCTGATCTCGTAGAACAAATCTGGAGTGATAATTTAATGGACAACATTCTCTTTAGTGATGAAGCCACTTTCCATACGTGTGGAAAAGTAAATCGCCATAACTGTCGAATTTGGGCAGATGAAAGACCGAATGATTTCGTCCAAAATTGGGAAAGAGACTCACCTAAAGTTAATGTCTGGATGGGTTTAACAAAATCTAAGGTTCATGGTCCTTTTTTCTTTGCTGAAGCTACAGTTACGGGGCTTATTTATCTGGACATGTTGCAGCAATTCCTTGAACCTCAGCTGATTGGGGAAAGAATTGTTAGTACCGTCGTCTATCAACATGATGGTGCTCCTTGTCACTATGCCAAAATTGTTCAGGATTATCTAAATGGACGTTTTCCAAATCGCTGGATCGGACGCGGAAGCAACAGACCTTGGCCAGCGAGATCACCAGATTTAACCCCTTTAGATTTCTTTGCATGGGGCTTTATCAAATCGCACGTCTATCAGACGAAGATTACGAGTCTTGAAAACTTACGTACACGTATACGAACTGCTGCAGATAACATAACCCCGTAAATGCTCCAGAATGTGTTTAGAAATGCTGCGGAACGATTTGAGCTGTGCAGGGATACTGATGGGCGTCACGTCGAATCCTACTCTTAATTATTTAATAAATGTTACCACTTTATCATTTTATGATTGAATTCCATATAATTTCCAAGTGCTTCACAAAAATAAATCCTGACTTTATGTACACCCTGTATTAGGGTGGAGTAAAAAAACTTTTTTATAATTCAGTTTTGTTTGTAGGGGCACCCAAAAGTTGGTCTGTGCTACCATTAAGAAATCTGTAACATATTAGCTACCTGTGAAATCAACTTCAACGGCTCCAAGAAGGTCAAAGATTTTGCCTTTCAGGGCCCCCCAAAATTAAGAAAAATTCAAAGCCTTAAGTGTATCTTCTGTTTTGTTTATGCAAGGAAGCTCATTTTCATTTATTTGATTTGTCTATTTATGTTCTTTAAATTTACTCTTTTTCACTTTTCTCCCATTCCTCAGAAATTTGGAAAATTTGGTACTTCATAAAAAATACTAACAAAAAATAGAAACTTTTATATCTTTCGTTAAGTTTCTCAACTTTAGTTGATGTTTTAGCACCATTTTAAAGTTTTCATTTGTTTAGATTTTCACAGATTTAAATTATTTCATAATTATATTATTTAGGGTTTGTTATTTACACTACATTACATTATAATTTATATTTCTTTTCAGATTATTTGATTGCTTTGATAAATTTTTTTACTGAATCTGATTTGCTAAAAACATTTAGTCACTAATATTGTCTAATTCTATTCCGAAACACAAAGCAAAATTAGGCATGGCTTCCATGGCCGCGAATGAATCAGTAAAAAGGAAGACAAGGAATATTCAACAGCTGAATCCAATCTTTGGACCATCGAAGGATCTCTCACTGATTTATTTGCCTTCGTCCGAAGATATACTTCAATGTTTCCTTTATGTTATACAGGAAAGAATTAAGTCAGGAGAAGCTAATCCAAAAATTTGTGATGTTGCTACAGTCGTTGCCCAAAAAGTAAAGACTGTATGGGGTCGTGCTTTTATTCCAACTCGCCATCATAAAACCATAACGCAACGCATCCAAGGTTTGTACAAAAAATATCAAAATGTCTTGAAACAAGTCAAAGGGCGGAAAGACCAAGCATCCTATCAAGCATTGCTTCACAAATTTAAACTTGACTCACTGAAGCTCTTTGATATAGCTTCTTGTAAATGTGAAGACTTCCTGACATGTCGTGATAAAGACAGAAAAGTTCCTGTTCTGGAAAAGGATTTCCTTAATGACCAACGAACGTCTCGAAAAATGATGATTGGATCCGTAGATAAAGTGGTCACCAAAAAGATGCAAAATAAAAAAGAAAAAGGCTACACAAAAGTATGAGGAATATACAGCACGGATCTCGAAAGGAATGAAAGAATTTGATACTGTTGCAACCTTTTCGTCAAGTTCCAGCAGAACGGACAAAAGCAGTGAGCCGTTTAAACTCGCGACAAAGACATTAATTAATCCCGGACCTTCACAAATGAAAATGCGGTTGCCAACAGTGGGTAGAGAATGCGATCGAAGAGGAATATCTGACCGTGCTGGGGCAGCGCTTGCATCTGCTGTTTTTCAAGATTTAAAATTAATTAGCAGTGAAGATACTTTTTCAGTGATCGACAGAAGCAAGATAAGACGAGAAAGGAGCAAGATTAGAAAAGATCTCTCTGAAGATACCTCAACTTTCAGTTCAAGTAATCATGTTATGGGTCTCTACTTTAATGGAAGAAAAGATCGAACAAACGTTATGATAATGAAAGGCAGCAAGTATTATTCTAGGATTACTATGGAAGAGCATATTGTTCTTTTGAAAGAACCAGGCTAAACTTACTTAGGCCACATATTTCCAGAATTGAGCAGAACAAAAAACATTTATAAAGGCATTTTGGAGTTCTTGGGATGCAAAAATATCAGTGCTAGAAATATTGTTGCCATTGGCTGTGATGGCACTGCAGTCAGTACTGGAATAAAAGGAGGCATATTAAAGAATCTGGAGCAGAACTTAAACAAACCCTTTCACCGGTTTATTTCTCTCTTTCATTTTAATGAGTTACCATTCAGGCATTTGTTAGAACACTTCAATGGACCCTCCCATGGTCCACGAGAAATGTCAGGACGAATTGAAAAAGCATTAAAATCTGTCGACCAACCAATAGTTAAGTTTGAAGCCGTGGAAGAAAATCCTCTTCCAATTACTGATTCTGATGATCCAAGCACAGATCAATTATACCTCTATAAAGCTTCTCAGGCTATTACTTCTGGGTGTTGCAGCGATGACTTGGCAAATCTTTAACCTGGGCCAATGGTTCAATCCAGATGGTTGACTACTGCTAACCGCATCCTACGTTTCTACATGGGATGTGAAAATCCGATGGATCGCTTAAAAGTGCTGGTAGAATACATCGTCAAAGTTTATGCTGCAATGTGGTTCACGATCAAAACAAAACCTTGGTGCTATGATGGACCTCATCACCTGTGGCAGATGGTAACTTATTGAAGATACCTAACAAAGGAGCGTAGAGATATTGTTGATAAAGTTATCATTCGTAACGCCTACTTTGCGCATCAAGAGAACCTCCTTCTTGCAATGATTTCTGATAACCGGCCAAACATTCGAAAATTGTCAATACGAAGGATCGAAGTAGCAAGATCTCAAGCTGAAAAAGTGAAAAGCATTCGCGAGTTCAGTGTACCGAAGCTAAATTTCCATGCACTTGACTACACTGATATTATATTTTGGACAGATAGTCGCATCAGGCTTCAGCCACCATTGACAAAACACTTAACCAAAGAGGAGTTGACATCATTGGCTGAGAACACTAGCGAAGAAAAATTAAAACTCTTTCAATTCCCTTGTCATACACAAGCAGTAGAATGGAGTATCAAACTTGTAACAGAAGCGGCAAGAGCAGTTTATAGAAGTGAGAGGAGAGATGGCTACGTTAAAACTAAAATTGCATCTCAAGCAATAATGAAATCATTTGGAACCAAGAGAGACTACAAAACTGAATAAGAAGCTTTCTAAATTATTGTGGTGGGTGGGTTAGGGTGGAACTCAAAGAGCAGCCACCTCCACGTGGTGAGTTCTGGGTAATTTAAGCCGAGATATGCATGCCTCGTATCTAGCTTACATTGGCGGAGAGCTGCTCCAATAAACCAATATATTTAAAGCCCTGCAGCTATTTTACAAGCTTCTAAAAGGAAATTGAATCACTGAATGACGCTTAACATCAACCAATCAACGAAAGCAATAAAAACTCCTATTTTCTGTTAGTATTTTTCATGAAATACCAAATTTTCTAAATTTCTGTGAGGAATGGGAAGAACGTGTATAAGAGTAAAGTTAAAGAACATAAATAGACAAATCAATGAAACAAAAATGAACTTCCTAGCATAAACACAACGGAAGATACGCTGAAATCTTTGAATTTTTCCTTAATTTTTTTGGGGGGGACCTGAAAGGCAAAATCTTTGACCTCCTTGAGGCCGGTGAAGTTGATGTCGCAGGTAGCTAATATTTTACAGATTTCTTATTGGTACCAGAGATTAACTTTTGGGTGCCCCGACAAAACTGAATTCTGAAAAAAGTTTTTTTCACTTCACACTAATATATATATATATACATGGTGGGCGGAAAGTAGCAACCTATTTTGGATTGGTAAAACAATACGTATATTATCCATTTATTTCAGAAGAAATAATATGAAAAGGTAGGCATACATGGTAGGTTTTCTCTAAAATTCAATGTGGGCTCCAACTCTTTCCACCAGCTTCTGGAGCCGCCCAGGAATGGCGTCCACTGACTTTAGCAGGAACTCCGGCGGGATGGAGGACATGACTTCCCGAATTCGGTCCTCCAGTTCTTCCAATGTCCTCGGTTTGGTGCGGTAGACTTCTTCCTTTACCCACCCCCAAAGAAAGAAGTCGCACGGTGTCAAGTCGGGGCTCCTGGCTGGCCATTGATGTGGACCACGACGACCCATCCAACGCCCAGGGAAGTGGGCATCCAGCCACTCACGGACAACAAGAGCGAAGTGCGGAGGGGCGCCATCTTGCATAAATATCAGATCGTCGATGTTCTCCCATGTGCTGACAACCGGCCAGACCTCGTTTCGCAACATAGCAAGGTACCGCTCAGCATTCATGGTGTTGCGCAGAAGGAACGGGCCCACAACCTGATCTGAGGTCATACCACACCACACCGTTACACTGAACCGATTCTGCCGTTTTTCAGCGGTAACCATGGGATCCTCTCCTGCCCAGTAGTGGCAATTGTGGCGGTTGACAAAGCCTCCGACGTGGAGCACCGCCTCGTCGCTCCAGAGGATGTTGCAGAAGAGATTGGGCCAGTCTTCATGCCAAGCCAGCATGATTTCCCCGAACTCCATGCGAATGTCGCAGTCCTCGTCCGAGAGAGATTGGCAGTAATGCGGCTTCCACGCACGCCAGTTCAGCTCCTTCTTCAGCACAGTTCGCACTGAGTAGCGGGAGAGTCCACTTTCCCGAGCTGCCTGGCGAGTTGACTTTCGTGGACTCCGTGCGAACATTTCCTGAACTGCCTGCACCGTCTCCTGGGCCCTGGATGTCGAAGGGCGACCACATCTTCGAACATCTGCCACAGACCCCGTGGTCATGAGCTTCGAGTGGCAGTTCTTGATTGTTTTCGGGTCCACTTGGGCACGTGGTCCGTGAATGGCCCCCACCATCTTTGAACTCGAACGACAGATTGCCAAACTTCGTACCGTGCCGCCAACTGGGCACGCTCCTGCAGTGTTAAACGCTCAGCCATGTTACCCTTCAATCTGAAATGAAAAAAAAAATGAACGTTACAATTGTACCACTTTAGAGAACACAAAGAGAACACTTTAGAGAAAAAAAGATTACCGTTACAATTGTACCACTTTAGAGAACACACCATAACAATATAACAATAAAATCACAATTTATACATAATTTATATGTAATTTAAATTAGGGAGCTACTTTCCGCCCACCCTGTACATACATATATATATATGGCTACGTCGGAGCCAATATCATAACACCGCCTTCCGTTCATCAGCGAAGTTCAGCGATATTGGGACGGATAGTTATTGGATAGGAGCCCGTTCATTGCGTCCAAACTATGTAGCGACTCTTGGTTCAGATCCCACGTAAAACTGTAGGTCCCCTGCGTTATATGACCTCAGATGTTGCGAAGGGAGTTAAATAACCCAATCATTACATTTATAGGATCACTTTAACATATTGCTTCCCAAAACATTGGGGAAGCAATAAGTTAAAGTGATTAACACTGGGAAGCAATATGTTAAAAAGAGAAAGGTTGGTTGGTTAGAAAGAGGTTGGTAATCTAGGCTAACTAACGAAAATATCAGACCTAACCTAATCAGTCGTCAAGGGCGTACAGTTGACCTAACGACTGGTTAGGTTAGGTCGTCATATTTTCGTTAGTTAGCCTTATAAGGCTAACTAAAGAAGGCTGGGGGCCCTGATCTTCAAGTGATCCAAATATTTTACATTCACAAAAAATGGCCAAGCATAATAAGTTAAGTTGTCCATAAATTTATATTTTCTCGACTAGCTAATCTCTAAATATTATAAACTATTGTAATATAACTGTAATTGGTTGTGTAATGTCTATTTTGTGAAGCAATATGTTAGAGTGATCCCATTTATATATATATATATATGTATATACACACGCCTCGGTGGTGTAGTGGTTACCGTCGCTGACTACGAATCCATTGGCCGCGGGATCGAGACCCGGTGACGGCAGGCGGCGCGCAGCAAAACCCAGCTGTTCATCCTTCTACACAATAAAGAAATTAGTTGGTAGATAAATGAGTACCCTGGGTAGCCTAGTAGTTAAGACGCTGGGCTGCTGGTGGGGCGTGGTTCGGATTCCACATTAAACATTAGGTCTAAGGTGGAGTGACAACCTTGACATTCGTCAGAATGAACAGTTCGGGCGGAAGCAAAACCAAGGTTAACCAAGGTTTATATATATATATATATATATATATATATATACATAAATTGCTGGTTTAAAATACGATGTAGGTCATTATAAACGAACGTGGGTGGTCGAACCCGTTTTAATTCCAACACCTAAAAAGAATAAGCGAACGAAACCTAAACAACCGTTAAAGTAAGTCAAACTCATAATTAAGATATACAGGGTGTCCATAAATGTTTACCCTGAAAACAGTATGCTCTCATGTTTTGATGACGAATCTTACATCCGTTTTCTTTTTACAGGTGATCTCGTACACGCATAGAGTTTCTGTGCTGGTGTGTTTCGTCTACCGCATTCGCTGCTAGGAGCGCTGTAGTAGATGTTCAGTTAAAATGGCGTCTGTGACAGAGAAGGCACAATGTGTTGTGTGGCTTGCAAAAACAAAATCTCCTGTCAGTGTTCAGCGAAGGTTCAGAACAAAGTATGGAAAGAATCCACCTGATTTGAAGTTAATTAAGTCGTGGATGAAAAAATTCTTGGAAACTGGAAACGTGGAAAAGGGAAAGAGCAGTGGTAGACCATCAGTTTCCGATGGGACGGTGGAAAACATTCAAACTGCTTTCACACAGTCACCAAGGAAATCGGTGAGACAAGCTTCATGCCAACTAAAGATACCGAAGTCTACGGTGTATAAGGTGTTACACAAACGTTTGAAGTTACACGCCTACAAGGTAAATGTTGAAAAATGTGTGGCGTGAGTGTGAATACCGTTTAGACATTTTACGTGCCACTTGGGGTGCACATGTGGAAGCTTATTAAGTTCATTAACTATGTATCAAAACTTTTTATGTTTATCTACTTATGATTAAAACTGTGTTTGAATACGAGTGTTTAAAAGTTATAGCATACTTTAATCAGGGTAATCATTTATGGACACCCTATATAATTACTAAGGTAAAAACGACGGTAAGGTAACATCCAGGAAGCTCATTTCCCCACTACTTAGAGTTCAGTGTGCCCCCAGGAGTTATCTGAGCTCGAGCAGAAACAGGGCGAGAGGCCGGCTCAACCCCACCCGATGCCAGAAGCTGGGAGCGAACTCAGAGCCTCACCGACCAGAGTCCGACGCGTACTACTGAGCAACATGGCTCTCAAGAACAATCGTACGGTTTAAGATAAATTATCCAATGTATTGCTTCCACTACAGTTTACATAAACAATAAAGGAACATAATTTTAATGCACGATTACATTCTTCAAATATGAAGTTCAAAAAGCGAATACAAGCTACGAAACGAACAAAGCAATTTCATGCATAAAAATTAAAAACCGACACGGTACACAAAGCGACCATTCATTCACTAGGTTAAGAGATCACTCTAGGTTGATTAGTTATTTCCCACGTGACCAACTTTCCGCTAATGAGAAGTCAAAACAACTGGTTTCCCCGAAACTTTAAATACAGGGTGAGTCATAAGTCATGTCCAATAGGATTTTTTTAATATTTTTTCAATTCTCACAATAAGTGTTCAAATTGTTTTCCTTGAAGTCGAGAACAAATGTTAATACAACTGACGAAGCTTTCTCTCACATTCTGGAGGATTTGTGGTGTGATTGTTGCAAATTCTTTACGCTCATTGTGTTTGAGCTCTTCCAAAGTTTTCGGGCATCCTTCGTTACTCGCGCCTTTAAATAGCCCCACAATAAAAAGTAAAGGGAAGTTAGATCAGGGGACCGTGGCGACCATTCCACAGGGCCACGGCGGTCATTCCAATCCATCTCCTTAGAAGGGTTATATCCAACCATTCACCCACAGGTCTGGAGAAATGTAATGAAAAAACATGTGGCGCATTTCACGGATGGGAATATTTTCCGTGTATTGCACCAGCTTTTCCTGTAGCATAGTTAGGTACATGTCGGAGTTGACACTATGGTCAAAGAACACGGACCTCACAATCCTGCCGCTGTGGATTCAGCACCACACGGTCATCCGCGGATCCGTTTGATAATGCCTTTTATCAACAATGTGTCAGTTAACGACTGCCCAGTAAACGCTCTTATGGCGGTTACCCTGCCCATGCAAGTGGAAGCACGCTTCGTCACTGAACATGATGTCCGCTGCTAACGTCGGCTGATACCGCCTACAGTCTTTGAACCATTGGCAGAAGTGAAAGCGTCTATCAGCATCGTCAGGCAGTAGTTCATGTACTGGGTGTAGCTTATACGGATGAAATCGATACCTTTTGAGAATACCTTGTTTTCCTCCTGATAAACCTGGCACACGAAATTCATGCAACTCTCTTTCAGCGTAAGGAGGTCATGCTCGTGACCCTGCCTCTCTCATTCGCTTTTTTTGTATGTGGGTATGTATGTATGCATGTGTGTACGCATCTAAATATGTTTTTCCAAATTTAAAACATTCTAGCAGATACTGAAAAAAAAGAAAGTCGAAAAAAACATTTTCCGACTTTTTTCGACTTGGAAATTATCGTTGTATGTTTAACTGGAATCAATGAATTCGAAGTAGATCACATTAATGTCTGTGCCTGACTTTAATTTCAGTAGAGACCGTTTATTTATTGATTTTTCATACGAGAACGGCACCAAATTAACACTTGGAAGAAGCGAAAAATTTGCTCGTGTCGTGAATTCATAAAATTTATTTGCTTGCATTAGATTTTCTTTCCTTTTTTAAATTTGAAATTTTTACACCCGTTTCAAGTGTATATATGGGGTGGTCGAAAGAATTTCACTATTTTTTTGCACGTTATTTTATAATGAATATATATATATTTTTTTTTTTTTATCTTTAAATTTTGTAGTCTTGATTTTCAGTAGTTTTTATTATTACTTGTTTCAGTACGTGTCTTATTTTTATTTCTCTTTTAATCCTAATATTTAGTTTTTAAATTTATTATAGTTTGGTTTATCGTATCGTTTGTTACCGTCAAGAATGTTGTACTATTTTATGGAATTTACATCCCGCCAATAAAGCTTATCATTATCATTATCACTCTCAGCGTTTCTTCTTCAGAAAGGTAACAGATTGGTTTTTTTATTCCACATATACCTATGCATTTCTAATCTTTTATTACTTAACTTATAAATATCGCATATTAAAACCGTTCTTATACAATTTCATACCATACCTAAAGCAATAACTTTTCTTAATTTCTATGGAATTAGGAAAGAAGATACTCCAACAAGAGACTATTGCTTAGTAAGGCGATAGAAGGTCTTACTGGGCTGTAGTCTTTAAGGAAAGCTAAGTCTTGACTAAGCCTCCTTAAAGACCTGGTCCTAAAGACCCGAAAATCAAGATTTTTGATTTGTTTCATGTCAAAAATTCTGTGACACATGTGCAGAGGAACTTTTGCAGAGAATATGGATGCAGATATTTCAAGCAAATGAAAAATGTAAGCAATCAACATAAGGGTAATAGTGGTAGAACTGTGCAACACGTAAATATGGTTCATGAAATTGCGCGCAATCCGCAGAAGTCAGTTTGCCGTTCGTCAGCAGAAGTAGGTATTTCTCGAACATCTGTGCATCGTATACTTCGTACCGAATAAAACCATTTCCCTACAAAATTTATTCATAAACTTCACTGACTAATGTTCAAAAATAAAAACGAATGGAATTCGCAACATGGATGTTTGCAAAGCTGAAAGAAAATCATGAGTTTTTGAAACACATCCACTTCTCTGACGAGTGTTATGTGTACATCTGTCTTGGGAGATTAATAACCAAACTTTCGATACTGGAGAAGTTATGTTGGCACACATCACAATAGAGTTTTCACGTAGTGTTGCTGAACTCAACATTTTGGTCGCTGTTGGGTGGTGTACTGTAGTAGGTCCCTACTTCTTTCAGAATGAAACTGGAGAACGGTAACGCAAAATTCATATCGTCAGGTGCAAAAAGATTTCTACTCACCATAACTAATTAGTTTGTCCCGTAAAAGAAATAAGCATAGGCGTACGGGACGTGCAAAGTCCCAAACTAATGGTGGAAAAGTTGGAGTTTATTAAAATTAGATTCGGATGTACTAATTAAAGCAAACAAGAAATTGTGCAAGTTTTTTACTTGGCTGCAATGTCGCATAAACGTGTCGAATTTAAACTTATAAAAACAAATTTGTTGCTTTATAAACGAGGGCCACTCAATATATTTTGCCCCACCTTTTTTTTTTCTTTCCAAGTTTCCTCGTAAGTTCCAGAAATTTTGTACACAAATAGGTACATACGCTTTTAACAAGTTTTTACTTTTCCACATAGTCTGCATCCTTTTCTACGTCTTTCCTCCACCTCGAAACAAGGGCCTTTATCCCTTGCTGGTAAAAGTCCGCTGGGTTCAGCTGGAGTCACCTCTTAACCTCCTCAACAACCTCATCGTCACTCTAAAACTTTCTTCCACGAATAGCATCCTGAATTGGCCCAAACAAATGGAAGTCTGAAAGTGCCAGATCCGGGCTATATGGAGGGTGGGGTAACACAGTCAAGCGCACTTTTGTGATGGCCTCCCTTGTTTGCAAACTGTTGTGTGGTCTTGCGTTATCGTTCAAAAGAAGGACGTTTTCCAGTTTTGTCTCCGGTCGAACTCGCATTATACGTTTCTGGAGTCTCTGTAGGGTAGCAATATATGCCTCTGGGTTGATTGTTTGTCCTTTCTTCATAATGTCCACCAGAATCACCCCTTTCATGTCCCAGAAGATGGTGGCCATAACCTTTCTTGCAGAGGGAGCCATTTTGAACTTTTTCTTGCGTGGGGAGTCTGCGTGATGCCACTCCATAGATTGGCGTTTTGTTTCAGGTTCAAAGTGTTGTACACAAGTCTCATCCCTAGTCACAATTCGTGAATGGAATTCATCCCCTTCTGTCTCGTATCGAACCAACGACTCTGAAACAATTTCTTTTCTTTGGGCTTTGTGATCTTCAGTCAGTTCGCGAGGAACAAACCGTGAACACACTTTTGAGTATCCCAGTTGCTGAATTATCGTATTCACACTTCCTTCACTAATTCCTAGCTCCAGTGATAGCTCCTTGTATGTGACGCGCCGATTTGATCGAATGATACTGTTAGCACGTTGCACAGTGTGAGATGCCACAGCCGATGGCGGGCGACCGCTGCGTGGCTC
This sequence comes from Bathynomus jamesi, assembly GCA_023014485.1. Lineage (NCBI taxonomy): Eukaryota > Metazoa > Arthropoda > Malacostraca > Isopoda > Cirolanidae > Bathynomus > Bathynomus jamesi. The sequence goes on along the minus strand of JAJOZX010001818.1, from coordinate 269,403 downwards.
ATCATTGAGGCTGGCTCTCCCTCTCTCCGATGATCTCACACGTTTAGACCAGCGTCCAACTGTTCTTCGATCAACAGCAGCATCTCCGTAAACGTTTTGTAGACATTTGTGAATATTTCCAACTGTTTCCTTCTCTGCGGTTAAGAACGCGATAACAGCTCTCTGTTTACGACGAACATCACTGGGAGACGCCATTTTCGAAACTGCGTTAACCATCGGTTTTATACAAGGGCGTTTTGAAGCCGTTTTATACAAAGAGGGGAGGTACAAACTGGAAAAATCCGGTTATGTGAAAAATCCGGTTATGTGAAACACAGAAAGTTCCCACTAACGGCCCAAAAGACATTTCGACCCCATGGCCTATTATTTAGTTACGAATAAAGAGTGGGGCAAAATATATTGAGTGCCCCTAGTATTTCTTAAAAAAATTTCTATCTCATTTTTCAGGTACTGGTGCAATCTTTTCACGTTATGTTATCGAAAAATTTATGTTGTTTGATGTAAAAAAGTTCAGTGTTTATGTTAGAGTTAATTTTTTCTCCAATATGCGTGAAAAATATGTATATTTTATAATAATGCTCTGTGAATATATGCGCATTATTACAAAAAACTTTTATTTCCTTGCCATGTTAAGTTCACTATTTCGGCATCGGAAATTTCGGGCACTTTGGAAATTTTTTGGCCAAATTGCGAGCCGCCCCAATGAAAATAATGCAGCCCGTACGCCTATGGAAATAACTGCATTACCCCAGATTCACAGTTGTTTCAGCAGGATGGAGCACCTCCACACACTGTTTGTGAAACTCGCAAATTTTTGAGGAAGCATTTTACCGGGCGACTAATCTCCCTTGATGAGCCAGTGGAATGGCCTCATCCTCACATCACCTCACACCCCTTGAATCTATTTTTTGAGGGGTTACATAAAAGACAGGATCTATTCTACCAAGCGTAAAACACTTGAACACCGAAAGACCAAAGTCTATGAGGTAATCAGTAACATCCCAGCTGAGCTGAGCTATTTCTAATAATTATGTCAAACATTTGTGTAAGGAGGAATACTGTCTTAGAAAAAATTAGCGAATAGAGTGAATACATTTAATTAAGGTTAATAAACTTCTATATTTTAATTAAGTATTGCTTTTGTCTTTTTGTTTAGATTCCTTTTTTTCAACTTACTGTAGAACATTTATTTAGAAAAAAGGACAATTGTTTGGGGCAGATACGATAACCGGAAATCGGAAGATCCCGGGTTCGATTCCCGGGTGGTTACCTCATTTTTTCATTTGTTCGTTCTCCCTCCTCATCTTGCGGGGTATGTTCTCCTATACAAGCGTCGTTCTTGACGTTAATTATACTGCGTGTTCTTTGCAGTTGAAATGTGTGTATATTAGTGATGTAGGTCACATCCGCATCCGCATCCGCGTAACATCCGCACATTTTCTCGCATCCGCATCCGCACTTTGGACTGCGGATGTCGTGCGGATGTGGACCGTTGAGATAAAACGTCATTAATAAGCGGAAATTATCAAATTCTACTATATTAATAGAACTAGTTCATTGTGCGCAAAAGTGATGCAAGCGACAAGACGAGAGGCTGTTCTTGTATGAAGTTACTCTCTTGCAACCTACTTAGATCCACGTTACAAAGCTAAGTTATTTTCACCTAGTACATTAGAACGAGTTAAATCATCACTTGGCAAAACAGTTGAAGAGCTTCAATCTCTTGAATCTGTCGCTTCGCCACCCACCAAAGAATAAAAGTTTCAGTGACAGAACCAACACCTTCAACAAGCAAATCTATCACAGAATCTGTCTCTCAGTTTCTTGAGTCAAGCAGCAATGACGAGACCTACGCGATGTCAAAAGATGTAGTAAAAATGATCGAGAGCTATCACCAAGAAAAACGCCTGGCTGCATGTGACAATCCTTTTAGTTGGTGGAAAAATACGTAGAATATCTATCCATACTTGAGTAAACTTGCAAGGAAACATTTAGCCTGTCCTCCAACAAACGTACCAAGCGAGAGATTATTTAGCAGTGCTGGATTAATATATGATGAAAAGAGAAACAGACTGGCAGCAGAAAAGGCAGAAAAATTAATGTTCCTGAAGCATAACCTTCCTATAATTAAGTTTGAACATTAAACGATGAACATCTTAGTTTACTTTATTTTAATTACTCATTTATAAATATGCCTAATAAAACTTTAAACTTAATATAAATAGTTATCAAGCTAATTAAAGATCTCTTTCTATAAGGGTGGAGGTTGGGGAAAGAGGTCGGTGGGGTGCATTTGAGTTGGGTTCACGTCCCGCATCCTGGTAACACAATTATGGTTTCTAATTGTGGCTGAAACTCAACAAAATATAACGAATTTATTTGCAGACGAATTCACTAATTGATTTCTATATTAGTTAGATGCTTGATATTATTTTATATGTTCAGAGAAAAGTACAGCAATTATTGTACAATTAATCAATTATATTACATTATAGCTACAGCTCTCTCTATATAATAACTTATTATATACGTTAAACACAACAAATCTCGAATATATCCTAAAAAATAACGAAAATGTAGACATCCGCATCCGCATCCGCGGATGTTGAAATCAAACATCCTCATCCGCATCCGCATATATATATTTATACAGTATATATATATATGTGTATATATGTATATATATATATATATATATATAATATATATATATATATATATATATAATATAAATACATAGATAGATAGCGTGTGTGTTTATGTGTTTTAAAAACTATCAAGGCACTGAGAGCTCTCCGCTGCTTTATGAGAACCTTTATGAGAAGCTCAAGAAACAGCTTTCTGTTTATTTAATTAACGCTAAGCAATAGGAATATATTCCCACTACTCTCAAACATATGCAGCTGAACGCAATCTTATTTTGTTTCTCATAAGAAGTATGGCCGCAAAAGATTAGAGTGCAGAGCAATTGCAATGTTGATAAAATGAGTGCCAGTGCCACCCACCCCACCCCCCTTTTTGCAAGGTGCCAATCCCCCATCAGGGTGCAAAAAATGGGGAATCTTAGGAAGGTAAGAGAGAGAGAGAGAGAGAGAGAGAGAGAGAGAGAGAGAGGAGACACCTCGCATCAATTACACAGACGCATAATGGGAGCTCAGGGTAGCATCACTTGGCTTAGAACTCGAAATCCGCCAGTTGGCAGTTGGCTTAATCCGTCAGTTGGCTTAGAAGACTTAGAAGGCATAAATGGTTTGTATATATTAATAACCTTCGAGCGAATTAAAAGCACACAAACGCACATACACTTCTCCATTATATATACGCCCATAGATCCACTATTATTACACACAACACACACACACACGCGCACGCACCGTATATAAACAAATGCATGTAAAGTCCCAATAGCAAAATATATACGAGCATGCTGAATAACTACCACATAAAAAGAATACTTCCCAACAGCCATCACCACAACCACCAATCGTCTAAGTATAGCTTATCAACACCTGACCAAAGCCACCTTACCCACGGCTTTTACTTACCAGCTCCTAATAAAACGACAAGGTCTCTATATACCACCCACTTAATAAACAAAGCGATTAAGCATAAACAAATACGTTTATGGGGCCTGGGGATAGACGAACAAAGTCTCAAAAAAAAAAAAACCGGCAACGCTACGATTAGAACTTCTCATTGTGGGAAACCACCACAAGTCCAATTTAACGTTGGGTAGGCGATCTTTTAAACAAAAAATCGAATATGATAAACTAAGTTTAATACAAAAACAAATTTTCACCTTAATATACAAATTTATCCTTAAACTAAAATATGATTTTTAAAACAAAATAGAAATTAAATTAGGGGTAACTTATTCATTTTTTCTCTTTTACCCAATTATTTTCGCATTTTAGCCCATCATACCGGGTGCGGCAAAAGTAACGCCCTTTTAATAATTGTATCATTTTTTTAAGGTGTATTGAGCCAACAACAAAATTAATTAAATTCCAGTTATTTTTTAGTTTTTACTGAGAAAGTACTTATTATTTTTCTTAAAATGCTGTATTTTTCTTAAAAACCTTATTATTTCTCTTAAAATGCTGTAATTGATTTATTTCCTTCAATAAAAGAGAATAAACTACAAAGGGCGTTATTTTTGCCGCACCCGTTATTTTAAGATTAGATGCCAGAATACAAATTTGTCTTCAAGTCACAATTATAGCCTTAAACTATAAAATAAAAAACGTTAATATAATTTTTAAAACAAAATAGATTCTATTTCGGGGTAACTATTTAATTTTTCGTCAATTCGGGAATTATTCAAACCAACGGCTTTTTTAGTGCCTGCACACGTTTTAGCATACCAAGAATCAAAGTCTGGCATAAAGTTTGATTTTAGCTATGTGAAAGCAGAAGTGTCTGAGTCGTTCAATGAGCTGCACTTTAGTTGTAATTAGTAGTAATCTCATCTCTTCAATTCATCCCATAAAGTCTCAATAGGATTCATGTCAGGTGAATTACCAGGCCATGGGAGCAATCTGACGCCATTTTGTGAGCACCACGTCTTAACTTTTTTTGCAATATCGCATGGAGCTGAGTCTTGCTGGAATATCCATGCTTCATTTCCATACCAATCTTTTGTTTGACGCAGTAAACGATCTCTTAGTACCCCTATATACTTATCCTGGTTCATAGTGCCATTAATGATGTGCAACCGACCTGTCCCATACACTGAAATAGCTCCCCACATCATAGTTTTTTGCGGAAATTTAACCGTTTTCTTCAAACATTCCGGCAAAAATTCCTCCCCAGGTCGACGCCGGATGGTTTGAATGCGATCATCAAGCACTGCTATAGTTGATTCGTCAGAGAAGACAACCTGAGATAAAATAAAGTTATTAGAACCTACTAGACATGGAGACAAAGCAAGTTATCTTGCTGTATCCTTAAGATGTTTCATGTGAAAATGGAGGTAATTTAACAGGGGCAGTAAGAAAATGGAGGTAATGTAAGAGGGGCAGTAAGAAAATGGGGGCACTGTAACAGGGGCAGTAAGAAAAGTTTCTAAACATCACAACTATTATAGAATATAATTTTATCTTCTTCCAATCATCCGAAGCCCACTTTTCATGTTGTTTTGCCCATGCGCAACGGGCCTGCCTCATTGCCTCGGTGAGTAGTGGTTTCTTCCTAGGACGATAAGATCGCAACCCACATTCTAAAAACCGATTGTTTACTGTTCTTCGGCTCACAATTACACCCTCTTCTGCTAGCATGCTAGATATCTTCCTGCATGACGCACTTTGGTCGTTCAAAGCCATGTTTATTATTTTTCTATTCAATATTGGATTAGTGCACTTCTTTCTGCCACGGTTTCCGATCCGTCTCGACTGGGTTTCTTCACCGTTAGCAATATTTTTGTTGATCACACTGACTATTAATGTTGATACACTAAATTTTCTAGCTATTTCTTTTTGTTTCAGCAAGCTACTTTCCAATAAAACTTTAATTTGTCCTACTTTACGAGGCCTTAAATCTTTTCTTTTACCCATCTATCACAATATTCCTAGAAATATTTGGCAGCTGTAAAAATAATGGAAAAATATTGAATAGGTAGCTTCAGTTAAGAGAAACTATGCATATACAACATTAAAAACAAAAAACTTAAATCAAAACACACAGCACTCCACCACACACCACACACTAAGTAATACTGGGGTAACTGATTGTACCACGTGGTAGCTTGAATGAGTGTTGCCACTCTGTGTACTCCTCAGTGTTGCCATATATGAACATTTTCTTTACTAATATGCCAGAAAAGTACTAACACAATATAGCAATGGCTAAATAAATAACTTTTACATCAATTATTTAAGTTTAAGGAAGCTTTTAATACGAAAAACATAAATTTTAGAAAAATCCATAATAATTTTTCCAATACTGTGTGTATATATTTATATATATATATATATATATATATATATATATATATACACCAAGGAAAGCATTTGTTGGATAATAAAACTCAACTACATCATTCTGCTATTTAGACGAGTTAATGGAAAAAGTTCATGAAATAGAAAGAAAATAAATATATATTAAAAATCGGGTTTGTTCCAACATGAAAGAGTCATGTGAATACTTGTGTTGTGCCCCATTATAATGGGAAATCAGAATTTTTCCGACACACGGTGGAATATCGGCTTTAATGTTTCATCACTCCTCAGAATGCGCATCAGACATTTTTGTTCAGGGTGATTTTCACGAACTAAACACAGTCTATTCACACTCCGGCACACTATTTGAGAGAAACATGTGCCCATATTTTTCCTTTTTCCCTAGCATGCGGTGCTCGTCTCTAAATTCTATTAAAAACTCATACAGGCCTTTACAACCTCACTGCGAACATCGTCATGATATATATGAATGTAGTAGTAAAAGTATTTGAGATTGTCCATTATGACAAGATTTACATTCTCAGTCGCAGGGTACGAGTACTCGGTATGATGCAGCATTACATACTACCGCTTGCCACACCACTCATCAACAAAACTCACTACCCATACCCGTTGCTTCTCTTCTGCACGTGTTGTTTCTTTCACTTCACTGTATATGTAAGCTTTTATACAGTTTAGTCCTACAACATAGCCCATTACATCGTTTGTGCCACGAAACCCTACATTGCTCTCGCTAGAATAGCCGTAGAGTATTTGAATCTCTTGTTCCTCAAGCTTCGCATGGTTCACTGTAGCCTTAAAAGCCTCAAAGGAGGGAGGAATGGAGATTCTTTGAGTGTTCACCACATCTTCAGACTTTATCGAATACCACTTCGTAAACGTCGAACACGCAAAATTAAAGGTAGCCATCACTATTTTTCGTCTACGTGGGATTTGTTCAAATACACGTCTGAGATCCAGGGCTTGCAGCGGTCATCTGAACACGCAGGGGTAGAGATATGACCAGGTAGTAGCAGGAGACACGTGACCTTTGATCAATCATACAGGAGTGGAGCTTACGACTTTTCCTATACATACGCTACTATTTAATTATTTGGTGATATGTTACCCAATGAAGTTTAATTGACTTTGAAGCCGTATACATACCATTAAAAGCAGTATTAATTTTTTTCTATTTCTATTTGTTTTGGCGAACTTAATTTCACGGCGTACGCGAAGGTATGTTTCCATAACATGATGCACAACGGGCTTTGCGCCCTCAAAAACACTTAAAACTATGCCTCACTCATATATATATATATATATCTATATATATATATATATATATATACATATATCTATATATATATATATATACGGGTTTCAGGAAATGATTGCCCCCCCCCTGTAGAGCAAAAACTAGAAGAGATAGATAAAAACAGGCGAGACCACTTGAAAGAGCGTTATAATCTGAATAAAAACCATTATATTCTATTCCTGTGATTTTAATTCTTACCATTTTTTTGCCCCACAGAAACCATGGCATCATCTATTTTGAACGATTCAGAGAAAAAGCGAGTTCTTGACCGCATTCGAGCTGTCACATTTCGTGAAGCAAAGGAAGCTGGTGCAACTTTCATAACTCGACACTGGGTGGCTGAGAGATTAAAAAGATCAGAAGACTTTGTCAAAAGGAATTGGAATAAGAATCCTGAAGATTGTGAAACAATTTCGAGGAGGAGGACCGGAGAAATTATTTCAAGAATCGAAAGACATTGTGCTTGCTGCATCACGGCGCCGAAAGAAGAGCTGCTCTGAGGTAGCGAAAGAGATACTTATCCGTCGTGGTAAGATAGTCAATCGGCAACTTGTGCATCAATTTCGAGTTCGCCAAGGCTTGAGTGCTTGGCATGAAATAGCTAAGCCACGGAAGAGTGATCTTAATATTGAAGATCGGCTATGGTTTTGTGATTATCTTGAGGGATGGAGGGAAGACGATTTCCTTCACTTGGTTGTCAGCGATGAATTCTTCGTTTATGTCTCCAGAAAACCAAATTTTCAGAATGATCGGGTTTGGGCAACAACTCCTGATGAAGTCCCAGACGACCAGAAGTATCGAGAAATAGTAAAAAATCCAGCATGTGTGGGTGTTTTCATTATGTTCTCTATTCGGAAGCTCATCTGGGTTATCAAACCAAGAGGAACCAGTTGGGATGGGCCTTATTTTCGAAATGTAATTTTATCCCAAAATGTAATTCCGTTTTTGAAAGACCCCGAGTGTGTTTTGGATGTTGAACAGGCAATCTTTCTTCACGACAAAGCCCCCTGTATGAAAGCACTTGTGACTCAACAACTGCTTAAGGACAATAACATTGATTTTTTCGGAAATAATGAATGGCCTGGCAATTCTCCCGATCTTAATGTCTGTGAACATGTCGGATCCATCATGAAGGATCGGGTGGAGTCCTTAATGCTGGAACAACCCATTCAGAATCGGTATTCAACAGAAATTACGACTGCAAAGATCAACGAAGTCCTTGAAGAAATGAGTCATGATACCAATCTCTTTGAGACACTTCTCTGGGATCATACCCCCGTCGATTAATGGCCGTTAGAGCTGCAAATGGGGGCAACACCCGATATTAAAACGTGTTTTTTATTCAAAATTAAACGCTCTTTCGCGTGGTTTTCTGTTTTTTCTATTCCTTTCAGTTTCTTCTGTACAGGGGGGGGGGGCAATCATTTCCTGACACCCTTTATATATATATATATATATATATCAACGTAAAGAACGACGCTTGTATAGGAGAACATTCCGCGCAAGATGAGGAGGGAGAACGAACAAATGAAAAAATGAGGTAACCACCCTGGAATCGAACCCGGGATCTTCCGATTGCCGGTCAGATATGATAACCACTACACCATGGTCCTCACTCGATCAGAAGTCGTAATTCTCCTACATACGTGCAGAAACCAATGCCCCGAGGGGGCGGCACCTCCCGCATGCCGCACCTTATATACATTTTAACTGCAAAGAACACGCAGTATATTTAACGTAAAGAACGACGCTTGTATAGGAGAACATTCCGCGCAAGATGAGGAGGGAGCACGAACAAATGAAAAAATGAGGTAACCACCCGGTTTCTGCGCGTATGTAGGAGAATTACGACTTCTGATCGAGTGAGGACCATGGTGTAGTGGTTATCATATCTGACCGGCAATCGGAAGATCCCGGGTTCAATTCCCGGGTGGTTGCCTCATTTTTTCATTTGTTCGTTCTCCCTCCTCTTCTTGAGCGGAATGTTCTCCTATACAAGCGTCGTTCTTTACGTTAATTATACTGCGTGTTCTTTGCAGTTAAAATGTATATATATATATATATATATATATATATATATATATATATATTAGTGTATTCCAGGTTTTAATCAAAAGCTTCTGTACCGCTTAGAAGATTAATCCATTAATTGAAATCTTACAACTTTTAAGGAAATATACTGAACTGGACTGAACATTTTCTGACTGATAGGCGCCAATGTGTGTGTCTGTTATTGGTTCTAAGTCGTCATTGGAAAAAGTACACAGTGGAGTGCCTCAAGGATCAGTTCTGAGTCCAAACCTCTTCATATTGTATATACCGTATTTGTCGGCTTATAAGACGCACTTTTTTTCCTTATCAATACCTTAAAAAATCGCCCTTCGTCTTAGAAGCCGAAAGTGGCAATACAGCACATGCAAGTGAAGATCTACAGTTCTACAGAAGCTAAGGCTAACAAAGACCCTAAGATCCACTCTAAGGTTAGCCCGAGAGAAAGGAAAGAGTAGGGGGTTAAGAGAAGAGAGGAGAATAAGGGGTTCAGTAAGGAGCAACACCTATCACTCGTGGGTTAAGATTCATTCAGAAAAAGAGAAAAAAGACTCACCGTCATCATCCGCCGGCCACTACCGACAAGTCAGAAAAATAGTCGGAGAGAATAGGAGAGGGGTGAAAGACGAAAAGAAGTAAAATAAGAACGCTTCCAAACCATGCAAACACAGTCTTAACTCACAGTCATACCATGCAAACTACAAACATGCAAGAAGAGAGAGTTACAGACATGCAAAGTAAGAGAGATAAGAAAAAAAAAAAAAAAAAGTAGGTAAAATTAAACAAAAAGTGGGTTAGTTTACGCTACGAGCTACATCTACGTTCTTGTTAGTCTAATTTTTTTTTTTTTTTTTTATTGCTGGCATCACACGCTGGCATGTCACAAGCTGGCATTCATCGTCAACAGACTCATCCTCGAGCACCACCATCAGAGCTCCTGTTGCTAACTTTGTTTTTTTATTTTAAACAACGTTAATACTTTTAAAATGTCTGTCAAGACGGTTCTTAAACATATTAACGCTGGTAGAATGAACGACTGACGGGGAAGATTATTCCATTTATCAATTACTTTAAACGTAAAGAAGTTTTTAGCGATATTAGTAATGAAACGTCTGCCACGCAACTTAAATCCGTTATTTGCGAGTATTACTATTATCGAAAGTGAACAATTTGTCAAAATTTACGTTATCGATGTTATTAACGATTTTGAAAACTTCAATAAGCTCCCCCCTTAATCTCCTAGTTTCGAGTGAATACAGGTCTAACTCTTTAATCCTATCTTCATAAGGCTTATTGCGCAATGACGGAATAAGTTTCGTGGCACGACGCTGAACCCTTTCTAACCTATCAATATCCTCACGCAAGTACGGGCACCAAAACTGAACTGCATATTCTAAATGAGGCCTGACTAGGGACTTGTAAAGGGGCAATATAATATCCTTCGATTTAAATTCGAAATTACGCGCTATGAAGCCTAACATCCTATTAGCTTTTGCGCAAGACTCCAGGCACTGGTTCCTAACCTTTAAATCCTTAGATACGCGTACGCCTAAATCTACTTCCTCGTCAACGCTCGCTAACTCCCTATCATCCATCGTGTACGTGTAATTATTGTTGCGAGAACCTATATGCAAAACTTTACATTTATCTACGTTAAATTGCATCTGCCACTTATCTGTCCACTCCATAATCCTATTTACATCGTCTTGGATCCTATTTCTATCGTCCTCGTTAACAACCTTACCGCCTATTTTAGTATCGTCCGCGAATTTTGACACGTTACTAGTCAATCCTACATCTATGTCGTTAATGTAAATTACGAATAGCAATGGGCCTAACACTGAACCCTGTGGGACACCGCTACCTACATCTAACCACCCCGATTCACTACCATTAACTACGACCCTCTGTCTCCTAGCACGAAGCCATTCTTCTAACCAGTTAGCTACCTGACCGCGTATACCGTGCGCTTTAACCTTCGCAATTAGTCTCCTATGCGGAACTGTATCGAACGCCTTTTTAAAATCTAAATAAATAACGTCAGCTGCTCTATGCCTATCGTATTCGCGCACTATTTCGTTATAAAATTCTAACAAATTAGTTAAACAAGACCTATGGCGTCGAAACCCATGCTGACTACTATTAATCAAATCTCTACTTTCTAAGTGATCGATGATACGATCCCTAACTACGGATTCCAAAAGTTTACCGACAATTGACGTTAAGCTAATGGGCCTATAATTGCTAGCTACTGCGCGGTCGCCTTTTTTAAAAATAGGCGTGACGTTAGCTAATTTGAAGTCTTCAGGAATAATCCCCGTTTCGAGTGACTGATTAAAAATCTTCGTTAAGGGGCCTACGATAACGTCTTTCAAATCTTTCAAATGTCTGGGATAAAAAGCGTCAGGGCCTGGAGCCTTGCTAACTTTTAGCCTATCGATATAATGCGCAATCTCAGCCTCGTAAACAGTTATTTCATCCAAAATAGTCTCGCTACTAAATGGAACGATATCGTCCACGTCGGGGACATTATTTACGTCTTCTACGGTAAAAACTGTCGCAAAAAAGTTATTGAAAATACCCGCCATCGCCTGAGCGTCAGAAGCCAAAGCGCCATTAACATCCACTAGAGGGCCTATGTTATCTTTTACCGGCTTACGATTATTTACGTATTCAAAAAACTTTTTTGGATTATGTTTACTATCCGCAGCTATAAGTATCTCTAAATTACGCTTGGCATTCCTAACTGATCTTTTAACCTGACGTCTAAGCTCGATATATCTATTAAAGTTAGCTGCCGTGCCATTGCGCTTACTAAGTCTATACGCTCTATTACGCTCGTTTATAAACTCTCCTATTTCCCTAGTCCACCACTTCGGCCTACCACGATTTCTAGCGCGCTTGGGCCTACGAGGAATAAACTCCCTTTCAATATTCCTAAAACTTTCTTTAAACGCCACCCAACGCAAATTTGTGTCATTACCCATAAATAAGTTATCCCAGTCCACTACTCTCATCCTATCAGCAAAACTATCAAAATTAGCCCTACGAAAATCAGGGACTTCTATTACGTTACTATCCTGAGTGTTTTCTATCAATAACTTAAACCTAAGAATTTGATGATCACTACATCCTAAACTCTCGCCTACTTCTAAACCTTCGACTATATTCTCGCCGTTCGTCATCACCAAATCTAAAATATTGTCACCGCGCGTTGGTTCGGTAACTATCTGTCGTAAAAAGTTATCGTCCATAAACTCAACCAATCTCAAACCCTCCTCATTACCAGTAAAATTCTCGTAATTAACATTAGGGCAGTTAAAGTCTCCGACAATTATACTATTCCGATTGTCAATAAAATTACCAAGAAGTGAGTAAAATCTAGTATCTGTATCGAGGGGTTGAACGGGAGGTCTATAAACAACAACAAAATTAAAACTAATACTACGCGCCCTAACTTCAACACATATCGCATTAATTGCTGCCGGAAAATCTAACTTAACCTCGATAGCCCTAAGGGAATTACGAATGTACAGCAAAACGCCTCCACCAAACCTATGTAACCTATCATTAGTAAAGAGTTTAAAACCCGGTATATCAAGTTCCCCCAACAAGTCCCGAGTCACGGTATTTAACCAAGTTTCAGTGATAGCAACTATATCATAGTTGCCGGAATAAATTATCGCCTTAAATTCATTTAATTTATTTCTAATACTACGCGCGTTACAATAAAAGACGTTTAAGTTATTTTTTACCACGGGCCCGCGTTTTAAACTATTTATCACGTCGGGCCCGCGTTTCCCGGACCCACAACGTTTAAAGAAGGCTTCGACCTATACAGCTTTCGCACGTTTTCGTCTATTAACCTACCTAGCCTAGCATTACCTATTTCATTAAAATGCACCCCATCTTTTATAAAAAGGCTAGGATCACTGAATTCGGACCACAGCTTTACGAAGGGTACATTTTCCTCAGCACAAATCTCTTCTAATTTGTTATTCAAAAATATTGTTTTTGACGTAATTCTAAGACCCAACCCGTGCCTAGGGGTAATACCTAGAACTAAAGACCTATCTGACCTCGCCTTCAGGGACCTAATTAACCCCCTATATCTCTCCAAAAGGTCAGGCACTCTCGTATCGGGCCTATACGAGTCGCTGCCTCCTACCATCGTCACCAACATTGAGTGACGGGAGGCAACGTCAATCCTATCCACTTCGTCTCTAACTCTGTCAACCCTGGCCCCTGGGAGACAGACCCTCCTCCTCTTGGTTGGATGCCGTTTAACGAACTCCTTGTCCATGTGGCGCACTAAAGAGTCCCCGATTAAAAGATGATGATGATGATTATGGGGATAATGATGATGTCAGTAATGAATCTGAAGTTGATTAATAACAAATAATAAGAGTAATAATCATATTATCTTTCTTTATTGGCTTTTGGGTTTTCTTTTTATTGAATTTTACATATCCATTGTATTAACAATAAAGTGCATCAAAAACTTTTTTTCTTGAATTTACCTTTCCAAAATTAAGGTGCGTCTTTCACGGCGCAGCGTCTTGTAAGTCGTCAAATACGGTATACGATCTACGAAGTAATTTAATTTCTCATTGTAAAATCTTTGCTCAACACTAAAGTATACAACTCCGTTAAAACCGAAGAACAAGCTCTTCGACTAACAAATGACAGCAAATGTAAAGCTGCTATACTGTATACTCAGGAATTAATAATAACAGAAATACATACTATATGAATGGAACCCAAGCGTCCATGACTGAAATTGAGGAAGACCTGGGAGTTACAGTAACTTTAGGTCCTAAAGTACACAAACATATCTCACAAATAGTAAAGAAAGCCTCCCAAGTTGTAGGTATAATAAGATCAACTTTTGAATACTTAGACTCAAGTAAATTTCTGATTTTATATAAAAGTTTTGTGAGACCACATCCTGAATATGCAGTTCAGGCACGGTCACCCTACCTAAAGAAAGACATCGTTGAACTAGAAAATATACAGAGAAGAGCAACTAATCTAGTCCCTGAACTAAAGAATTTAACTTATGAGGAGAGACTAAAGGAAATGAAAATTACCACACTGGAAGAAAGAAGATCAAGAGGAGATATAATAGAGACTTTCAAGATCATCAAAAGAATTGAAGACCTCCCGGCAAGTAATTTATTTACAATGAATCTAAGAAATGAAAGCAAATTCTATAAGAAACAGTGTAATAAAGACATTAGAAAAAATTTCTTCGCACAAAGAGTGAGTAATACTTGGAATGACATGATCAATTTTAACAATACTGTCCTGATCGTGAACACGACAAATTCTGTTAAAAATAAATAAGATAAATACATAAAACAAATTGCCAATTAAAATAGAAATGATAATTTAAAGACTCTATGCAGAGGCGAGCAAGATAGCTAAGTTTGTGCTAAAATTTCCATTTTTATATATCCAGCTGAAACAAAACTAGCTGTTGAGTTTAGTGTAAACCGTTTTTAGCGATATTCTTTTTGTGCGTGTATTTGAAATGTAGAGAAATTTTTTATCAACAATCTTTCTAGCTCCACTCATGACCAATTAATACTGTGTACCTCTGTGTACCTCTCAACTATATGGCAGTCTTGGTTGAGACAACTGGTGGTTTGCAATACCTTATTTTTGTAATGTAGCAAAGATTATATATGCATATTAAGTTGTTATAATAATTGTTATAATAAGTGGCTATGTTATAATAAGTGTTATAAGTGTTATAATAAGTGGCTATGTTATAATAAGTGTTATAAGTGTTATAATAAGTGGCTATGTTATAATAAGTGTTATAAGTGTTATAATAAGTGGCTATGTTATAATAAGTGTTATAAGTGTTATAATAAGTAGCTATGTTATAATAAGTGTTATAAGTGTTATAATAAGTGGCTATGTTATAATAAGTGTTATAAGTGTTATAAGGTATCTCATGTTATAATAATATATTTAAAATTGACAGATAATTAATCAAACAGTATACCAGTATGCTAGGTTAAGTGGCTATGTTGGCCTTATTTTTGTATTAAGTTCAGTGTATACGTAAGATTGTATTTGTATGCTGGGTTAAGTGACTATGGATTGTGAATGATCCGCAATAAAGATGTTTTGTTTTGTTTGTTTAATACTTCTCGAATTTAGTGTCTGTTAGCAACTTCCTATTTTTTCGCGTAATAATCCGTTCTTTTCACTTTTCAGTGAATATTATATATAAGGAGATTTAGCATGTCACTCGATCATAGGATGGGAAGTCCTTGAACCCCGTTTCTAACAACACTCTGCACCTTACCTGATTGTATTAGCTTTTAACGTGTCGTCGTAGGTGGTCAACTCCCGCACTTTCTACTGAAGTGGTCCTGGGCTCGAATCTTAGTGGAGTTAATTTTGCATAATGCAAAATCGTGCAGGAAGCAAACATGTCCTAAAAGTTTATAGATCTAACGAAGGTATTTTCAGAGCGATAGAAATGTAGACCATAAACAGGTTTTACTGGGTTTATCATGCTCTTATTCTTCTTTATATAGCGTACTGCTTCCTTTATTGTAGGCGTAGTTTATCCGTTTATCTTGTACCCTTTAAGCAGATATCTTGTATCTCATAATTAACGTGTGTGTGTGTGTGTGTGTGTGTGTGTATATATATACACTCACATAACAGTTAAAATTTAATTTAGTTTACTGGACTGCAAAATTATAATTTACAATGCATGCAAAAAAGAAATCGGAATGAAGGATTCGATTCTTTATAGAAGGGTCGAAGAATTCCTACAGCCGGGAATTCCTCGGAATTCCTACACCCAGAGTAAAAAATGTCTTCAAGTAGTTTCATCAGTATCTTCGTAAGTAGGCTTAATGGTTTAAGGGTAGACGTAGCCTATTTAACCCACAGCTATTTACCACTATCATACCAGCCTACATATACAACTTGAGAAAATAAAACCTTTCAGCCTAAACAATGAAAATATATTGCAGCTAAGACTTTAGGCCTATAAGCATACGTGGTAGAGATGTATTATTTTGGCGTTATCCTTACAGAGAATCTAACTTGTACAAGAGTAGGCCTTGGGTTTACGGGCTGTTAACAACAGTCCTGTTTCAGCTTTCGCCTACCTTTCCTAACGTAAGACTGTAGATATTTATCCAACATCAGGTGAACTAAGGTCTGAATAGACTTTAACTGGAACTAAAGACAGTTAGGACCTATGTCAATCATTTATTAATTTTATTTTCACAAAACACAAGATTCTCTCTCTCTCTCTCTCTCTCTCTAGAGGAGAGGGTCCAGCGGCTCGAGTCGTCCAGATCGGCTGTTGGAGGCGCGGCGGTCGCTGACGTGGCTGCGTCCTCCACCCCGGAGCTTATTGATAGGATAGCTGCCCTGGAAAGGCAGTCCAATGGTGGACTGGACAGAGCTCGAGACCGCGGAGAAAAGGTAGAGGTGCAAAATCAGTGTCAACAATCGCCAGCGACCCAAGTGGAATGCTCGGAACCGCGACGCAAGGTGGAGGGAAGGGAGGGCGCAAAGAAGGGGCCGATAGAGAAGGGTAGGAAGAGGCTGATAAAGAATAAGGGTGGGAAGGGGCCTACTGATGGCCCAAAGAAACCGAAGGATGTAGCTGCCGATCGGGGTTGGTCGGGTACTGTAAGTGCGGCTGAGTCTACGGGTGGCGACGGGTATCGAAAGATATCGGGCAAGAAGGCTGCGAAGCCGAGGCCTGAGACCCCGGTTGACGCTGTCAGGACCTCCAACCGCTTTAGTCTCCTATGCGCCAAGGCGGAAGACACCGTTTTGAGTGGGGACTCACAGATCAGGGGCCAGGAGAAGTACTTTGCGTCTGCAAACCGAGACAGGAGGGAGGTAAGGTGCTTACCCTGGCGGGGAGCGGCGCACTTAAGGAAGGCGTTAGAGAAGCTGCCCGTGGCTAGTCGGAGGACTGCGATTGTTGTCCACGCTGGTGGCAACGACCTGTTCCTCAAAGCCGGTAGGGTAGGATCGACGGAAGGGATCATCACCGAGTTCATGTCTCTTTCGGATGATCTAAAACTTAAGATAGGCAGGGGAATGTTGATGGGTACTTTACTGCCAGTGACCACGCGCTCAGTAAGGTCATTGGCATCAACGAGAGGGTGCAAGACTTGTGCGTCCCACTGGGCGTGAGGTTTGTTGACCCGTTCGACGCGTTTTCGGGTAGGTGGGACCTTTATCAAAGAGATGGTGTCCACCTCAATGTCAAGTGTAAAGGTGTGCTAGGCACGCTACTTGACCGGCATCTATACCGTATAGTGAGGTCAAGCCCGGGGATTGATGATAGGCCCCCACCGGGGAGAGATGATCTTGAGCCGGCGGCAGACGTACCTTCAACTGAAGGGTGAGTCCATGTACAGGTGGATGACCCTCCTTCTCCGTTGGAGGGGGCTCAGCCTCCTGCAGAAGTTGCCCCCTCGTTGGTGAGGGACTTTTCAACTCCCTACAACCCTGGCTGTTCGGGAAACGGGTCGAGCTAGGGGGCGGTCAGAATATATAAGGCTTCCCCCGTGCAGTGCTTTTTAATGCTAGGTCGATACGGAATAACTTTTGCGGGCTACGGGCGCTCTTAGCATCAGAATAACAGGATGGCGTTGCTATCACCGAGTCATGGATTCATACTGATGGTAGGGACTACGATGGGGATTTCGAGATTCCTGGGTATAGAATGTTTCACAATGACCGCACACGTTGGGAGGGGGGAGGGGTACTAATATACGTAAGGGATACGTTGAGTCCGGTTGACTGCCAGTTCCGATCGGAACGGGAGCTGCTTGGCGTCGATCTGAACGTGGGAGGGACGAACTATAAGTTAATCTTGGTGTACAGACCTCCGCATCTCCTCCTTGAGGAGGATACAGCCCTGACACGGAACTCCGTAGCCTGCTAGGGGACAGGGCGTGTGTAGTTTTAGGAGATTTCAACTATCGCGGCATAAACTGTGAAGACAGGACTGCTGATGCTGAAGGGAGGAGGCTAATTGACTTTGCTGATGAGAACTTCCTGACTCAGTGGGTCATTGGGCCGACACGAGGCGAAAGCGTTCTAGACTTAGTATTCACGACCGAAGACAACCTCGTCACTGGCCTCACCGTTGACGAATCGTTGGGGGGGAGTGATCACGTCTGATTAGGTTCTGTGTCTGCATCCCTCGGGTGAAGCGTAGTAACTCGAGAGGTAGTAAGCTCGATTTACGGCGGGTGGACTTTGTTGGCCTCCGGGATAGCGTAAGTGAGATGGAGTTAGAGGTCGGTGGCGATGTTGAGGGAGTGTGGAGTGCATTCAGGGACCAGTTTATGGTGCTGCAGAGCTGCTGATGAAATGACTAACAATGAAGTGACTAATGCAGGAAAGTGTAATGAGTATGAGTTTAAATATAAGTTTAATTCGGATTAAATGAAAAGATTTGAATGTACAATGAGGTGTTATGTTGTTTACTGATTAATCAAATTATGTAAACATTGCACCCTGTCTCTTACTGACTGTTTTCATTCCCTCTCTCTTTGCTTTGGTTAAATTAGTTTGCTTTGTGATTTAAAAAGTCTGTTACTTAAGGGTGGATTCACCATTTGTAATAGTTTAACATCTTGGTATAGATTCGGTAGAACACATCCACCCAAATTAATGACGAAAATAGGTTTCTCTGGTGTATTTCATGCTGTTTCAATTGAATCTGACTTTAATTTCTGGCGCAAATGCACCATTATGGAGATAACCCCTCCACCACGACTTTGAAGAAGAGGATAATTGTGGGCTAAAAAGGCCAGAATCAATTGAAACAGCATGAAATACACCAGGAAACCTATTTTCGTCAGTAATATTCACGGCTAAAGTAACCTAACCTAATCTAGTACTACTTACCTTTCCGGGTCCCGACAATGACCCAACCTTACCTTTCCAGGCATAATCGCTTATGTCGTTGGATACCACAAAGGTTAATTGAATGCCCGGTTATATCAAGTGTATGCCCTTGACAATTGGTTAGGTTAAGTCATGATATTTTCGTTAAAACTAACGAAAATAACACAACTTAACCTAACCAATTATCAAGGGCATACAGTTGACCTAACTGGGCATTCAGTTAACCTAACCGGGCATGGGTTTCCCATAATGAATTCGGGACCCCCGGAAAGGTAAGTAGTACCTCTAACCTAACCTAGGCCTAGACGATGTCCCACTTGGACTGGGAACTTTCACCACAGACAGGCATTCTAAAGCGACTCTTGAATTCAAATTTCAGCCGCAAAACCTGCGCGGGGGTAGCACGTGACAATGGGGCAGCCGCTGATTGGTTAATGATAATAACATGACTACATACGTCACGGGACGAGATGATTTGACTAGTGAATAATGGCGCAAAAATTTAATAATTTCGAAAAAAATATCTTGATAAATAGGAATTTCCGCCAAAATTAGTATAGAATAAAGTATCCTTGTTTTTTTCGCTCTATCTCGCTGTATAAATATCAATATCGGGTCTGGTGGATGTGTTCTACTGAATCTTAACTAACATCTTTGCTAGGGTAGATGCTAGAAAGCCTAGAGGATAGAAATAGGTCAAATAAATTGATAGATATTAATAATAGGACTGTTAGCTACAAGAGTAGGGAAGTCATCTGTAACTTATAAAATTCTTATGTTAGGCTTGCTTAGAATAAGATCGTACTCATTTATTGTAGCAATTGCACTAAATTTGCTATATGTTTCAGTTAGTTTGTCAAACAAGTTAACAAGGTAGGCCTGTTTAAGTTGGCATTAAACAAATGCGAATTATGTACAGTTAATCATTTTATTTTATGCGAATTATATGCAGTTAATCATTTTATTTTTATTTAAAAGTGTAAGAACAAAATTATTAATTTACAATGGGCAAATAGATATTTTGTAACTCATCAAGAAATCCACTCATATTAGACGAGAAATAGTTCAAAGCATGTTATACATCAATTTAGATAGTCTTCATCTCAAAAACTAGACATTTTCATTGGATTCAAATTATGGAATGATTTAAAATGCTCATATAAAAAATATTGTGAATGTAAATTTGTTTAAGAACAAGTTGAAATCCTAATTAATCATAAAAACTTATAAGCCTATAAATTCTTAAACCAAGCAATTCTGAACGTCAAACCGAATCTATCTGAAAAGTATTCCTGCATATATATATATATATATATATATATATATAGTATGTATATATATACTGTGTGTGTATATATATATATATATATATATATATATATATATATATATACAGCGGTTGGACAAAATAATATGAACACCTTGATAAATGGCGGCTTTTTTCTTAATATGGAGTTGGTCCTCCTTTAGCGGCAATAACAGCTGCAATGCGTCGGGGAATTGATTCATACAGCTTTTGGACAGTGGCTAGAGGAATCCTCAGCCATTCTTCGAGCAAACCCTGCTCCAGTTCCTCCAAAGACGCCGGCGGTGGGAATCGGCTTCTGACCTGCTGCTCCAACTGACACCACAGATGCTCGATAATGTTAAGATCCGGGGATTGGGGAGGCCAATCCAAGCGTTCTACTTCACTAACATGCTCTTCAAACCAGTTTTTAACGACCCCAGCGGTGTGGATTGGTGCATTATCATCATGGAAGACGGCGCCGCCATTGGGAAACAGCGTTTGGACCATGGGATGGACCTGGTCAGCCAATATTGACAGATAGACCTGGGCGTTAACCCTACCATGCAGTACTACAGCTGGGCCAAGAGTATTCCACGATATTGCTGCCCAAACCATCACAGATCCGCCTCCATGCTTAACGGTTGGGGTCAGGCAGTCGGGGTCATAAGCATCTTTAGGCTGTCTCCAGACGTAAATTCGACCGGAACATGGAAATAGAGTAAAGGAGGATTCGTCGGAGTAGACTACATTCTTCCACCGGTCCACTGACCAATTCTCATGGTCATTACACCATTTTCTGCGCCGCTCAATGTTGATGTGCGAAAGGAAGGGTTTGGCAATTGCAGCCCTCCCGTGGTATCCAGCTCCATGGAGCTCGCGACGTACAGTTCTGGTCGATACCGGGCTTGCAAGATGCTGGTTAAGCTCTGCAGTCACTTTTGGAGCTGTGGTCTTATGGTTCTTTGTCACAATGCGCTTTAGCACCCGGCGGTCTCGATCACACAGCTTCTTCTTGCGTCCACTATTGCATTTGTCGGTGCTTGTCTTTCCATGGTTTTGGTATGCAGACATGACCATAGAGACAGTTCCTCTGGATACATTGAACATCTGAGCGGTTTTCGTCACCGATGCACCAGCCATCCGCGTTCCGACAATTTGCCCTCTTTGGAAGTCTGACAGGTCTTTCATAACTGCTAATTCATAATTCACTCAGATCTGTAAAAACAACGTGAGGGTTATATCATGACGTATACACTCTCTGTTACGCATTTAAATAGGTTTGCCAGTCATTTGACCGTTTACTTTGTGTCTGAGCAGTCCGTAAAGATAACCGGTGAAATCGGCGGGTGTTCATATTATTTTGTCTAACCCCTGTATGTATACTGTATATATATTATATATACCTTTGGTAACCTTTGGTTAGCTTCCGCCCGAATTGTTCATTCTGACGAAGGTCAAGCCTTTCACTCCAGCTTAGACCTACAGTTTAACGTGGAATCCGAACCACGCCCCATCAGCAGCCCAGAGTCTTAACCACTAGGCCACCTAGGGTACCCATTTATCTACCAACCACTTTTCTTTATTGTGTGGAAGGATGAGCAGCTGGGTTTTGCTGCGTGCGCGTCGGCTGCCGTCGGGTCTCGAACCCGGGGCCGATGGATTCATAGTCAGCGACGCTAACCACTACACCACCGAGACGCATATATATATATATATACAGAGAGAGAGAGAGAGAGAGTCTTGTGTTTTGTGAAAGTAAATTAATAAATGTTTGACAGATGTCCTAAATGTCTTTAGTTCCAGTTTAAGTCTATTCAGACCTTAGTTCATCTGATGTTGGATAAATATCTAGTCTTACGTTAGGAAAGGTAGGCCAAAGCTGAAACAGGACTGTTGTTAACAGCGCGTAAACCCAAGGTCTACTCTTCTGCTAGTTAGATTCGCTGTAATGATAACGCCAAAATAATAAATCTCTACCACGCATGCAGATAGGCCTAACGTCTTATCTGCAATACATTTTCATTGTTTAGGCTAAAAGTTTTTATTTTCTCAAGTTGTATATGTAGGCTGGTATGATAATAGTAAATACTTGAGGGCATTTTTTACTCTGTGTGTAGGAATTTCGAGGAATTCAATTCCTACCTGTAGGAATTCCTCGGCCCTTCTATAAAAAATCGAATCCTTCATCCCGATTTCCTTTTTGCATGCATTATAAATTATAATTTTGCACCCCAGTAAACTAAATTAAGTTTTATCAGTTGTGTGAGTATATATATACATACACATGTGTGTGTGTGTGTATATATATATATACGCACACAAACACACAAATACACACGCACACACACACGCACACAAACACACACACACACGCGCACGCACACACACGTTAATTATGAGATACAAGATACCTGCTTAAAGGGTATAAGATAAGCGGATAAACTACGCCTATAATAAAGGATGCAGTACGCTATACAAAGAATAATAAGAGCATGATAAACCCAATAAAACCTGTTTAGGGTCGACATTTCTAAAGCTCTGAAAATACCTTCGTTGGATTCATAAAGTTATTTCATATATTTAATTAACTTCCCATATACTTTAAAGAATAAAGGTTTAAGTCTTTATAATCTATTGAGTGAGGCATAGTTTTAAGTGTTTTGAAGGCGCAAAGCCCGTTGTGCATCATGTTGTGGAAACATCTTCGCGTCCGCCGTGTGAAATTAAGCTCGCCAAAACAAATAGAAATAGAAAAAAATTAATACTGCTTTTAATGGTATGTATACGGCTTTTAATTCAATTAAACTTCATTGGGTAACATCTCTCCAAATAAATAAACAGTAGCGTATGTATAGGAAAAGTCCAAAGCTCCGGCCCCTGTATGATCGATCAAAGGTCACGTGTCTCCTGCTACTACCTGGTCATATCTCTGCCCCCGCATGCTCAGATGACCGCTGCAAGCCCTGGATCTCAGACGTGTATTTGAACAAATCCCACGTAGACGAAAAATAGTGATGGCTACCTTTAATATTGCGTGTTCGACGTTTACGAAGTGGTATTCGATAAAGTCTGAAGATGTGGTGAACACTCAAAGAATCCCTATTCCTCCCTCCTTTGAGGCTTTTAAGGCTACAGTGAACCGTGCGAAGCTTGAGGAACAAGATGTTCAAATAATCTACGGCTATTCTAGCGAGAGCAATGTAGGATTTCGTGGTACAAACGATGTAATGGGCTATGTTGTAGGACATAAGTGTATAAAAGCTTACATATACCATGAAGTGAAAGAAACAACACGTGCAGAAGAAAAGCAACGGGTATGGTTAGCGAGTCTTTTGGATGAGTTGTGTGACAAGCGGTAGTATGTCATGCTGTATCATATCGAGTACTCGTAACCTGCGAATAAGAATGTAAATCTTGTCATAGTGAACAATCTCAAATACTTTTACTACTTTTACCACTACATTCATATATATCATGACGATTTTCGCAGTGAGGTTGTGGCTAAAGGCCTGTATGAGTTTTTAATCGAATTTACGACGAGTATCGCACGCCAGGCAAAAAGGAAAAATATGGGCACATGTTTCTCTCAAATAGTACGCCGAAGTGTGAATAAAATGTTTAGTTCGTGAAAATCACCCTGAACAAAAATGTCTGTTGAGCATTCTTGGGAGTGATAAAACATTAAAGCCGATATTACTCCGTGTCGGAAAAATTCTGATTGCCCAGTATAATGGGGCACAAGTATTCACATGACTCATGTTGGAACAAACCTGATTTTCAATGTATATTTATTTTCTATATATTTCATGAACTATTTCCATTAACTCGTCTAAATAGCAGAATGATGTAGTTGTGTTTTATTACCCAACAAATGCTTTCCTGGGTGTGTATATATATATATATATATAAATATAAACGATATTAAGGATAACTGGGTTGGAGGGAATATATATAAACAAAGGATATATTTGTATAGTAAGACGGAATTTGTTTTAAATAAGCCGTTGGTTTGAAGAATTCCTGAATTGACGAAAAATTAAATAGTTACCCCGAAATAGAATCTATTTTGTTTTAAAAATTATATTAACGTTTTTATTCATAGTTTAAGGATATAATTGTAACTTGAAGATAAATTTGTATTCTGGCATCTAATCTTAAAACATGATTGGGTAAAATGCGAAAATAATTGGGTAAAAGAGAAAAAATGAATAAGTTACCCCTAATTAATTTCTATTTTGTTTTAAAAATCATATTAGTACTTTTTATGTTATAGTTTAAGGATAAATTTGTATGAAAATAAAAACCCACTCTAATAGACAGTTTCTTTCCACGACAGTTTCGACGCCCACTGGCATCCTCCTCGGGTGGATACAGAAACATGAATGAACCAAAACAAGAGGGATAAATAGTCCAGGGACCGACCGTTAAGAAATTCGCACCTAGGTTAGATCCCATTCTCCCGACACCGGAAGGGCATTTTCATTAAGTACATTCGCGCAAATTTAAAACTATCTTCCTGTTCTAAACATACAGATTCTATTTTTTTTTTTTTTTTTTTTTTACATAATTATTACAGTTATTATTGAATTTATTACATTTAATATTGCATAATTATTTATTACAGAAATTATAAATTTATTACTACATTGGTTATTACATTGTTGTTTATTATACAGAACTTATAAACCGAAAAACGAATGAAAAAAGCCGATTAGGAAACAATCCAGAGACCATTGAGAAATTCGCACCTAGGTTAGATACCGTTCTCCCGACACCGGAAGGGCATTTTATTACAGGGTCCGCTTATAAGTACTGTACATTCCCACAAATTAAAACTATCTTCTTGTTCTATACATACAGATTCTAATATTTTGACATAATTACTGCATTTATAATTGCATTTACATTTTTTAACATTTATTATTATTACCTTTACCCTAATTATTAAATTTATAATATTACCTTTATTATTACATGTGTTGCATTTATGAAGGGGTTAAAAGCTCAATTATTTCTTCCATGTTTCTAAGAGCACTCAGGATTTGTAGCCCACATTTGCTGGACCCGGAAAATTCAAAGATTTGGAACATTTTTAAGGATTTAAAATATCCCGAGTGGTTTATCAGAAAGGCGTATTTTAAAGCCAGAAAATCTTTTTATGCCCCTCGGGAACCTTCAGTTAACCAAAAACAATATGTGAGTTTGCCTTACATTGCCGGCTTAGAAAGAGTAAAACCGTTGACGAAAGATTTTAAGTTTGCTTTGGCGTTCAAATATTCGTCTACCGTGAAAAGTAAATTGGTTAGGAATAACGTTGCAAAAGAGGAACAAGCCTGTGTCTACAGCATTCCCTGTAAAAGTTGTGATTTAGTATACGTGGGAGAAACTGGAAGAAATATTGAAACCCGTATTAAAGAACACAAATATGCCTTCAGAAGTTGTAATACTAATAATGCCATTTTTTATCACGCCAGCCAAAATAATCATGCTATTGATTGGGAATCAAGTAAGGTACTTTATAAATGTAATAATTATGTCAAAAGAAAAATAATAGAATCTGTGTGTATAGAAAAAGTAGATAATTTTAATTTGTGCGAAGGTTATTATAAGTTAGACCCTTTAATGAGATTCTTGGTCAAAAAATCCCTTACGGAGTCGTGGGAACGTGTTCGAACCTAAGTGTGAATTTCTTAAATGTCTCTGGATTGGATTGTTTCCTTACTCGCTTTTAGTAAATGTAATAATGGAAGTAATAAATGTGGAAATAAATATAAATGCAACAGATGTAATAATAAAGGTAATATTATAAATTTAATAATTAGGGTAAAGGTAATAATAATAAATGTTAAAAATGTAAATGCAATAATAAATGCAGTAATTATGTCAAAATATTAGAATCTGTATGTATAGAACAAGAAGATAGTTTTAATTTGTGGGAATGTACTTATAAGCGGACCCTGTAATAAAATGCCCTTCCGGTGTCGGGAGAACGGTATCTAACCAAGGTGCGAATTTCTCAATGGTCTCTGGATTGTTTCCTAATCGGCTTTTTTCATTCGTTTTTCGGTTTATAAGTTCTGTATAATAAACAACAATGTAATAACCAATGTAATTATAAATTTAGAATTTCTGTAATAAATAATTATGCAATATTAAATGTAATAAATTCAATAATAAATGTAATAATTATGTAAAAAAAAAATTAAAAAATAATAGAATCTGATCAGGAAGATAGTTTTAAATTTGCGCGAATGTACTTAATGAAAATGCCCTTCCGGTGTCGGGAGAATGGGATCTAACCTAGGTGCGAATTTCTTAACGGTCGGTCCCTGGACTGTTTTTCCCACTTGTTTTGGTTCATTCGTGTTTCTGTATCCACCCGAGGAGGATGCCAGTGGGCGTCGAAACTGTCGTGGAAATAAACTCTGTCTATTAGAGTGGGTTTTTATTTTCATATTTTGACCTTCACGTAGAAAAAAGAGGTTTTTTGCATTTATAAATTTGTATATTATGGTGAAAATTTGTTTTTGTATTAAACTTAGTTTATCATATTCGATTTTTTGTTTAAAAGCTCGCCCACCCAATGTCAAATTAGACTTCTGATGGTTTTTCACCATGAGAAGCTCTAATCGTAGCGTTGCTTTTCTTTTGAAACTTTGTTGGTTTACTCTCTGGGTCCATGAACGTATTTGTTTATGCTTAATTGCTTTGTTTATTAATTGGGTCGAATTTATAGATCTTGTTGTTCTATCAGGAGCTGGTAAGTAAAAGCCGTGGGTAAGGTGGCTTTGGTCAGGTGTTGGTAAGCTATACTTAGACGATTGGTGGTTGTGGTGATGGCTGTAGGGAAGTATTCTTTTTGGTGGTATTTATTCGGCATGCTCGTATATATTTTACTATTAAGACTTCCCATGCATTTGTTTATATACGTTGTGTGTGTGTTGTGTGTAATAATGGGGGATCTATTGGCGTATATATAGTGGGGGAGTGTATGTGCGTTTGTGTGCTTTTAATTCGCTCGAAGGTTATTAATATATACCAACCATTTATGCCTTCTACGTCTTCTAATCCAACTGGCGGATTAAGCCAACTGCCAACTGGCGGATTTCGAGTTCTAAGCCAAGTGATGCTACCCTGAACTTCCATTATGCGTCTGTCTCGCAGACGTAGGATGCTCTCTTTCTCTCTCTCTTACCTTCCTAATCTAGGTATACCCCTTTGGGGGTTGAGGCCGTCCCACTTTCTCCCCAAAGTCTCCTCTCTCTCTCTTAGGTTAGGTGGACCCCCAGCTTGCTGCAGCTGGGGAGATTCTCCCTTTTTTTGCACCGTGGAGTTGGCACCTTAAAACAAGAGGGATGGGGTAGGTGGCACTGGCACTCATTTTATCAACAGTGCAATTGCTCTGCACTCTAACCTTTTTCAGCCATACTACTCTCGTGTGTGTGTGTGTATATATATATATATGTATGTATATTATATATATAATTCCCTGACGAGGTGTACTGCTCAATACACGAAAGGTCTTAGAATAATTTTTTTCCTTATGGGTTTGCATTATTGAATCATTTCATGTGTTTAAGTTGAAAATCATCCCATATATGATTAATATTGTCAATTAGAAGATTAATTTTAATTGAGTGAATAAACGCTTTAGTAGTGTGTGAACAATTGAGCCGTGGAAACGAGGTGTATGCCAGTGCCAAGAGGGGAAAAAAGTGGAAAGTGCTGGAAATGAGAAATGTAAGCGAGGGGAAAAAAGGGTAAAATGAGTGGAAAAAGAGAGAAGAGCAAAATTTTAATTACAGCTGTGTAAACAAAACGTTCGATAAGGAGGATCGTTATAAGCAAAAAATAAATACAAAAATAAATTAATTTTTGTACAGGTATACCCTGCTTAGCGTTGATTCGTTAAGGTGTTCTTTGTCCTAGAGGCGAAATTTTTTGCATATGTTTATAAAAAACAAAAAAAATTAAAGCTATACTGTAACGATAGGTTTTTGTAAACACTGTACAATAAGCGAAGCCCGTATATATTACAGCAGTACATAACAACTGTACTCTCACAACACTGCTCGACTCCACATAAGCCGCATTCCTTTTGCATAATCTGTGACGTGACCTTGCCTTAGGCAGCGACACTAACACTGTCACACATCCAGCGCTTCAAAAGTTACGATCGCTACCACGTAGGAGGAGTAGGAGCGCAGTAGGTGCGACGACAGTCAGTGTTTTTGTTATTATTTTTGATGTTAATAATAAATGATTGTCATTTTTATGTATAAATTGCCTGTTTATTATTATTAGCGCTATTACCGACACACCGATGTAGCGCTCATATCCAGGAAATAGCGCTGTTGGGGGACGCATCTCAGTGTATAAAATGGTATAACGACCCCGCTTAGCGCTCACTTTTTCAGGAACGCGTCCTGAGCACTAAGTGGGGTATACCTCTTTATATAGGGTGTACACAAAGTCTTTTCCCAATTATAAACTTTAATTACATGAAATACAAAGAATACACAGTAATCATTTGGTTTGCATGTTGTTGCATAACACGAAGTTTTTTCTTGCCAATGTTTGGTGTGAATTAATACATGATAGGATGATAGGCCCATCCTTTTTTCCTGAAAAGAGTGTTACGGCACAAGTTTACCTGGATATGCTCGAGTTCTTGTAACTAACGGCGCACATATTCAGATTTAATGCGAAACATTAATAAATTTGATGTGTTATGCAACAACATGCAAAACGAAGAATTACTGTGTCTGTTTTGAATTTCATGTAATTATTGAAGTTTATAATCGGGAAAGGACTTTGTGTACACCCTGCATATATATATATATATATATATATATATATATACTCTGTGTGTGTGAGTGTGTGTATGTGTGTTTGTGTGTGTGGTGTGTGTGAGACGTCTTAATTTGAACTTTAGTGGCCACCGTTTATTTGGACAGGTTTCCAAAAGAGATAAGGGTATAAAATCTTTGGTAAAAGATGAAGAGACGAGTGTAATGAGGGATGGGAGAGTGGATTAATAGGGGTAAGAAAGAAGATAAGAAAAAAAATATATATATATATCAGGGGCGTATATTCCGGGTGTGCTAGGTGTGCGCCGCACACCCAATAGATTTTCTGTAAATTAATATTTAATTAACCCTTTGTCTCCCTCTCTCAACTTTAATCGAGACGAAAAAGATGCCCTAACCCTTAATTCCGCGCTCGACTGTTACGCTAGTCGAGATGAGAAATGAGCTACTTCAATTCGGTTGTTCGGATTGTTTTCGCAACCATTCGGTAAAATTTTGGTACTGAGCGATAGAAGCCTCTCTCGAGCTTGTTTAAGGTGCGAAATTTCAATATTGCGGTGCGGCGATATATATATATATATATATATATATATATATATATATATATATTCTTATCCCCTACTATGGGAATATAAATTTATGTTTACCCCATGCCAAATCAAATGGAAAAGGGAGAGAGCGAGGGATCAGGGCGGAGAGTGTGCGGTCTGTGGACAGAACACCCTCCATATATGATAAAGTGGGCGGGGCCTATGTTGCCATGGCCCGCGTCGTCAGACGGCTTCTCAGCGAGTGAGTCAGTGACTGTCAGTTTCCAGTCAGAGCTCATGGGTGAAAGTCTTTCTATCCAGTACTGACATATTACTTTTTTGTCCCTTCCATAACCATGCCAAACACTGTACAAAGTATATTAAGCACTCCTTTTTCAACACTTAGTTATGAGGACAAGTTGAAAGTGTTAGAGGCAGGAAGGCCATGTCCAGCACTCCCAAACTTGATTAGTCAATACAAAGATAAAAAGTCTGGATAAACAAGGCATTTTTCAGTTTCTCAGTATAAATCTGTTGAGTGGCTGACTGGTTGTGAAGAGCGTTCTAAACTTTTCTGTTGGCCATGTTTATTGTTCTCAAAAGAGAATAATATCTGGAGTAAACAGGGATATTCTGATCTCAATCATCTGTCTGCTGCTCAGTAGAAGCATGAAAGATCGTAAGGCCATGTTCAGTCTTTTCTTAGCCATAAAATGTTTGGCAAGCAAAGAATTGACACATTAATTGATAAGCAAAAGGCACATGAAGTAAGCAGACACAATGAACAAGTAAAGAAGAACAGAGAAATTCTAAAACGGCTTATTGATGTAATATGCTGTCTTGCTAAACAAGAACTTCCTCTGCGAGGTCATGATGAGGTTTCAAGTTCAGTGAACAGAGGAAATTACATAGAAATTCTAGAATTGCTTCGGGAGTATGATTCTCTTCTAGATAATCATTTAAATACATCCACTGTGTTTCAGGGAACTTCTCCTACTGTACAAAATGACAATCAAAGCTATAGCCTCTGTAATGAAAGACAATGTAAAAAAGGAAATTAATTCAGCAAGATTTCTTTCTATAATGCTTGATGAAACCTCAGATGTTACGTCAAAATCACAGCTCTCAACAGTTTTGCGTTTTGTTCATGAAGGTAAAGTATATGAAAGATTCATTGGATTTACTGATGTTAGTAGCGACAAAACCTCTGGTGTCCTGTTTAAGCATGTAGTGAACATAGTTGAGGAATATCAGATCGAAAGCAAGTTAGTTGGACAGACTTATGACGGAGCATGTGTAATGAGTGGACATGTAAATGGCTTGCAGAAAAAAGCCATTGAAGCTTATCCTCTTGCCATTTTTACGCATTGCTATGCTCATGTGCTGAATCTAGTTTTACAGCAAAACCTTTCCAGTATCAAACAGTGCAAACACTTTTTCCAAATTCTGAGTGGAGTAGCTGCTTATTTTTCCAAGTCTTCTAAAAGAGTACATGCTTTAAATGAATTTGTTTTCAGAAGATTGCCCTCTGTTGCTCCAACGAGATGGAACTTCACATCTCGTTTAGTAAATACTTTAAAAAGTTACAGAAGCAGTCTTACTGATTTCTTCAAGGATGTAATCGAAAATTCTGCAGATTGGGACACGGATGCAGTAGTAAAAGCACGGGGATTCTTGTCATTCTTGGAAGATTTTCAGACAATATTGTTCCTTGAGATTTTTTCAAAAGTGTTTGGGTATACTGATGTTTTGTACAATATATTACAGAGTGAAACATTTGATGTGCTGTACTGTAGTAAGAAAATAAGTGACGTTACACAACAACTGAAATATGATAAGGATCACAATTTTGAAGAGTTATGGCTTTCGGTTGTGTCTGAAAAAGATGAGCTCCATGATCCACAGCCTAAAAGATGCAGACGAGAGATAGAAAATGACGGAAAAGATGCTTATCACCAGTTGTTTTGCAAGATCATGAATACTATCATTGATCAGATTCACACTAGATATTGTTCTCTCTCTAAATTAGAGTTTTTTCACCCTCTTGCGCCTGAAAAATATGAAGAGTAAAGGTAAGCTTCCCATATAACCTACTGAACAAAGTAAGAGACTTTTATGGAACACTGTTTGAGTATGTGCGTCTCAAGAATGAACTCATGGTACTTTATTCAAGTTCAGGGTTCTCGGGAAAACATGTTCATGAACAAATGAACATAATGACAGTGAATCAACTCAGCTGCGGATCCAAAGAAGTCTATAAACTAGCAGAATTCATCTTAACAATTCCAAGCACCACTGCTTCAGTAGAACGTTCTTTCTCAGCCCTAAAACGAATAAACACATGCTACCGGGGGACACAAGGGCAGGAAAGGCTATGTGGTCTTAGTTTGTTTCGATAGAAAAAGGGCTGCTAATAGACTTGAAGCAAAGAAGTTCCTTCTATGAAGACGTTATTGCTCACTTTTCTTCTCAGAAAAGAAGACTTGAGTTTATGTATAAATAAAGTCGGTTGAAAGGATGCTGTAGGAAATTGGTGTTAGTGTTTTGTTTTTACTTTTGAAGTTAAGGTTCACCTATTTCTTCCAGTGCTTTGTTTATTCTTAAGAGTGTAGATTACTTATGTTCATATGCTTAACATATTACACTGAATTATACATGTGAAGCAAAGAAGTTCCTTATATGAGGACGTTATTGCTCACTATTTTTCTCCAAAAAGAAGACTTGAGTTTATGTGTAAATAAGTTCGATGCTTAAAGGAGCCCGTAGGAAATTGGTGTTCGATTTTTTACATTTCTAGCAGGTTTACATTGGGCATTTATCTCGAGCTCTCTTGTGACTTTTTTTTAAGAAATGCAAACACGGAAGAAAACAGAAGTATATCTTGTGGGTCCAACGAATGCAAATATAGGAGGAATGAAACTACCATCTCTACGAGAAGCACTTGCGCTATTTTTCCACCATCATAAAGTTGAGAAGAAGACAATTAGAGAGAGCGCCAAATATACAGTAAGAGTTGAACGTCGTTTCTGGTAAGAGGCAAGAATTCCTACGGGTGAAGAGAGAAACGACATAGAGAAAATTTTTCAAAGATGGGAAGATCTCAGAAAAAGTCCAAAACACCACTCACAAAAACAAATTAAAAAGGAAGAAGAATTTTTAAAAGATTTAGATAAATTATTTGATATTGCACATACCAATGCACTGAACATCATAAAAATCGCACAAGATAGAGAATTTCTAAAGCTTAACGAGACGGAAGAAGAGGTTATATGACTAGCGTCGATAACACTAGGCAACAAATTTCAACTTTTTTTTTGTTACAGACACGTGAACTACTGATTCCTACTAAAGCGGTGATGCTGATTTCAGATCTGATATCAAAATTTCTCTATCACGTCCAGATTTTGTGTAACCGAAAACCCCTATTTTTCATTTTTTTTCTCACCCGCTTCTATTACGAAAGCCGTCTAAGCTACTTTTCCGTGCCACGTTTTATGTTAAGCATACTTAAATAATTAGTGAACAGGGATGTCTTTCCTCCTTTATTCTGGCTTAAGACAGACAGCGGAATTCCGCTGGCAGAGTTACCACCCCTGCGCCCAACCATCCACCCAAAGCGCATTAGTATTTTGTTGTTACTACTGAAAGGCAAATTCCTGTTCTTAAGTGAAACTTTGGTGTGTCCTCTTCCTTTGTCGCTTGTAGGATGACGAGCTCTCCTTCTGCAGGAACCAACAATAATCTCCCATCATATTTGGGTTGAAATTACCTTGGTATCTGTTTTCCATAACTGAGATCTGTTGGTGGAAGCGCTCACCATGCTCGTCACTTACAGCCCCAAGGTTGGCCGGGAAGAAGTCAAGATGAGAATGTAAAAAATGAATTTTCAAAGACATTCTGCATCCCATTATTTCATAAGATTTAAACATGTTTTCTACGAGTTTACGGTGGTTTTCAGCTTTGTGGTTTCCAAGAAAATTTTTGACAACTTCAACGAAAGATGTCCATGCTCCTAGTTCATTCTCATTTAGGTTATATGGAAACGATGAGTCGTGGATGACACTGCGGATCTGTGGTCCAGTGAAAACTCCAGCTTCTAGCTTAGCATCTGTCAATATTCCTTTGAAAACTGCAAATGGCGATGGCGGAAATGGGAAACTTTGGTGTTTGGTTGGAGAAGATTAAATTCTTGAAGTCTTGAACCAAGCAACTCTGCCTTTTCTTTTGGTAATTCCAAATCGCGCACTAAGTCATTTAACTCCGCTTGACTTAACAAATGTGGGGAAATATTTGCATCTGGAACATATATGCCATCTTTCCCTGTTTCTATATCACTAGCAGAATCTTCAGATGAACTGCTGTCTGTTATCGTTGCTGGTGGAACTGGTGGTGGATTTGTTTCATCATGTGGTACTGGTTTCATTGCTGATTCGCAGTTTGGGTACGTGATCTTTGATTTGTTTTTCTTTGTGAAACCAGCAATCTTTGTCAAACAAAAATAACAATCATTGAAGTGATTTTTCGGCTCACGCCAAACCATGGGGACTGAGAACGGCATAGCTTTTCTTTTACCATTCATCCAAGCTATTAACATTGCATTGCACTGTGCACAGCAAATATGTGGTGCCCAGTCCCTCTGTTGGTCTCCTAACTTACAGTCAAAATAACACTTGTAGGCAAGTTTAATCTTTGTTGTTATGTTTCTACGTTGTGGCTTAGGTGTATATTGTCCACAGACAAAGCAGAAGTTGTCTGGGTGATTTACACAAGCACGTCTATTTGATGCCATTTTGAATTACCATACAATATCTGAAAAAACGTAGAAAGTAATTATTACGATGTGCAAAATAAAAAGAAATACACACCGTAGTACAAAACAAATGCTATAAAAACACACAAGTCACCACAACCTGTCACTTGCTCATCAGCAGAGAGCTTCAACAACCGTTCTGCTTGACTGTCACGTAGCGACTGACCGTTGGGCCGTTGCCCGTTACTATGCTCTTGACTCAGTGTTGCCAACTCGGGATAAATTTTATTTATCAAAATTGTTCGAATTTGTATATAGTTGGCAAAAAAATTGCTTTAACCTTGAAAAGCAAGTTTCATATTACTGGCATTAAGCCGATTAAAACCAAAATCTGGACGTGGTAGAAAATTTTACTAAAAGTGATTTGCATTTTACACAAAATCTAGACGTGATAGAAAAAATCTAATTATAGATTTGAAATCAGCATACCGAAACTAGCTAGGAGCACCTATTTGGTCTTCTGTAACAAAATCTTTGTTGCCTAGTGTAATTCACAGGCCTGCAAAATTGAGGGTCCTAAAAACTTTTTTGAAATTGTATGCTGGTTTTATAGGAATTTGGGGTGCTAAATCCAAAAACGGCCTCAGATTTGCTCCATCACGTATAGTTTTTTCACAATTTGCTATGACGTTTTTATGTTGTAATATGTTACTGAATAAAATAAGTAGTGAAGAATTACCACATGAAACCTATTTCCTGACCATTTCTGAATATATTTATTTTAAAAAACTATAAAACTTGGATACTTACATCTTTACTTAGTGGAATGGCTTAGTAGTCCCGTTTTCTTTTGCCAGTGAAGCTGCGCCTGTTGCATTTCCTTTTGTGCGCTGCTTCCGGATTTTCACGATGCAGCATCCAGCAATAATTCCCCATCATATTAACGTTCCACCGGCCTTGGTATCTCTTTTCCATCTCCTTAATGTCTTGATGGAAACGTTCTCCCTGTTCCTCACTTACTGCACCTAGATTTTCTGGGAAAAAGTCCAAGTGTGCATTCAAGAAATGAATTTTGATACTCATTGAGCATCCCAAAGCTTTGAATTTCTCCAGCATGTTTTCAACAATGAGTGCATATTCAGGGTCCTTATTATTCCCAAGGAACTTAGTAACCACACTTTTGAAGGAATTCCAAGCCTCTTTTTCTACTTCAGTCATCGTAGACAAGAAGTTTTCATCTGACAGCAGTCTTCTAATGTCTGGGCCTACAAAAATACCTTCTCTTAATTTTGCTTCTGATAGGTTAGGGAACTTCTTGCAGAGGTACTTAAAGCATTCTCCACTTTTTTCTAATGCCTTAACAAACTGTTTCATAAGGCCTAGTTTTATATGAAGAGGTGGTAGAAGTACTTTCTTTGGGTCAACAAGATTTTTACGCAAAATATTCTTGCTTCCAGCTTCTAGAGATCTTCTTTGTGGCCAGTGTTTTTGCTCCCAGTGTTGACTCTTTGCTCTGCTATCCCATTCACAAAGGAAACATGGGAACTTAGTATATCCTCCCTACTGCCCCAGAAGCATGCACAATACCTTAAGGTCTCCACAAATCATCCAGTGATGATCATAATATTTTATCTTTGTAAGAACCAATTCCAAATTCTCATAACTTTCTTGGAGATGTACAGAGTGACCAACAGGTACAGAGGCATACTTGTTCCCATTGTGCAAAAGAACAGCTTCTAGACTTCTTTTAGAAGGGTCGATGAAAAGTCTCCATTCATCCGCTTTGTACTCAATGCCAAATGCCTGTACCAAACCATCAATATCACTACAGTAAACTAAATTGCCCTCATGTGAAAAGTAGTGAATAAACTCCTTTTCTCTTCTTCTATACAAATATATCGATGTTCCAGCTGATAATAAATTTCTTTCTTTTAATCTGGAGCCTAAGAGTTCAGCAGATTCCTTGGATAATCCCAAATCTCTCACTAAATCGTTTAGTTCAGATTGAGTGAACAACTGGGGGTCTTGACTTCCTATATCACACTGAAATTCTTCATGATCAGTATCTGAACCAGAATTACTAGGCAAATCTTCCAATGTTTCTGGTGGAGGCGGAACTGGAACTTCTGGCCCATGAGGAACAGGTCGAAAAGCTGATGGAAGAATTGGATAGAATATGGCTTTCTTATTTTTTGAGTTATAGCCTTTAACATCACAAGAGCAAAAATAGCAGTCATCACAGTGATTTTTTGGCTCTCTCCATACCATTGGCACACCAAATCTGAATGCTTTCTTTTTGCCTTTACACCATTTCCTTAGATCCTCTACGCAAATAAAACAAACTTTGTGTGGTGCCCATGGTTTGTCTTGGTCTCCTAGTTTCATTCCAAAGTAGGCATGGTACACTTGCCTAATAAAATTTGTTACGTTTCTTTGATGTTTCTTGATCACAAATTCCCCGCATATGTAGCAGAAGCTGTCGGGACTGTTGACACATCCACGGCTAGCCATGATTCACAACTTACTACAGTACCCAGAACACAATAAGAGTCTTGAATTTAATTTAATAAAGGCTAAATAAGGCTTTCCGGAAATCTGGCATTTTCTCGAAGTCGCTTCACAAAAAAATCGAATTTCTGAAATAACTTTGTGTCGTATGACATTTTTATTGTGTTTTTCGAATTCAGCACACAAAAATACATTGTAAACAGCTAAAATTATGAAAAAAGTTTTTCCATCGCAGGCCTGTGATAATACTCTAGCAAGAATGGAGGAGCGAAATTTAAAAGACTGAAAATGGAAGAAAAAAGAACGTTACATAATCAAGAAAAGATTAAGTCAGCGACTGCTACAGTTCGTCTTAGCTCTTTTTCGAGTTCTGAAGAAGATATTGGTGATTCGGAAGAAGAAGAATTTAAAACTGCACCAATATCTACAGCTGGATCATCTTGAGGTACTACAACTACATTGTCTACCCAAAAGCGGTCTCGCAGAAGCATAAATATTATAGGTTGCTACAGCTTTAGACAGAGGCAACATCAGTGATCGTCAAGCAAAGTTTGTCCATACCGCAGTAGCTTCGAGTATGAAACAAGACGTTGAAAAATTAATTATAAATCCATCTTCAATTAGACAAGCAAGAATGACAGAAAGAAGCATTGTTGCAACAAAACTGAAAAAATCATTTGCATCTTGCTTGTCAAATGATGAGAAGCTTGTGGTCCATTGGGATAGTAAAATTTTGCCTGAAATAACTGGTAAGGGAAGCGTCAATCGTTTATCTATTCTTGTCAAGGGAACCACTATCACCGAGAAACTACTATCTGTACCAAAAATATCAAATGGAACTGGAAGAAACCAAGCAAATGCAGTTGTAAAAGCTCTAGAAGACCGGGGATTAAAGGAAACTGAGTTGGCATGAGTACGGGCTGTTGTGCTGGAATATGCCCATTAATTGAAAAATCTGTAGGTAGAAAATTACTCCATTTGGCTTGACGACGTCTTTAAAGTTTGCTTTGGCATCTCTTCATCTGGTCCGAACATACAGTACGTTTTTTCAAACGTTTTAAGGATAACTGGCCATCTATTAATTGTAGTAACTTCCACAGTGCTTTTTCAACGAAGAGGTAGCTTCTCTTTTCGTCATTGTGATCTTAAACAACAGGCGGTAACCTTTGCTCATGAAGCCTTAAAATTCAACAAGGAAGAGATGATTATCGGGAACTACAAGAATTGGTTCTTATATAATATGGCCAAATTCCAGAACGAGGAATTCACATATATGCCCCTGATGCAATGCATCAAGCCAGATGGATATGAAAAGCCATCTACAGTTTAAAAATGTGGCTTTTCAGAGATCAGTCTCCATTAACAAAAACAGAAATAAAAAGTCTTCGGGATTTTCCTATGTTTGTTGCTCTCATTTACTTTAAGGCATGGGCTACTGCTCCTTTCGCTAAAGAAGCTCCCGTAAATGATCTCGGTCTTCTGAAAGATCTCGGAAAATATATGCTGATAAATTCAGAAGTCTCAATTTCTTCAAAAGCAGCTCTTTTCCGACATCTATGATACCTCTCGGAATCTCTGCTGCCTCTAGCTTTGTTTAGTAATCAGGTATCTTCTGTAGGAAAAGCTGAAATCGTTCAAGTGATGGAGCCTCAGAAATCTAATGAAGAACTAGGAGTACCTTTATTTAAAGCTGCTCTACCACAAGTGATATTCATAAGCTTCAATTAAAATATTTCGCCACAAAGAAGTCAATGAGATCCTTCAAAATACTTGGTCTTTCTTTTTCACTCCTCTTGCAAAATCCTGAGTCCTGGGAATATAATGATGAATTCAAAGAAGCTCAGAAGGTTGCTAAAAGCTTAACTGTGGTGAATGATGTGGCTGAATGGGGTGTTAAGTTGGTTCAAGACTACAACGAAACACTGACAAAGAGTGAAGATCAGAAACAGTATCTCTTACAAGTTCTTCGTGATCACAGTACTCGTTATCCAAAGGCAAAAAAATGTGTTATGTTAAGCCAGTAAAAAATGAATGTAAATCTACCATGAACATAAAAGTTATTCTATTTTTCTCTCTTCTGTGCATTTTAAAATTAAAAATGTCAATTATTTTCAAATATTAACCAGAATTATGATAACAAATGGTTCATCCATGTTTGTTTCAATATAGCTACCAAAACCAATTTCTGTATTGGTAAAAAAATTTCAACATTCATAAGCGACCTCTAAATACCATCCGATTGTTGCAAAATTTCAGAGAAACTGCTTTTTCTATAAATGAAACAAAATAATGAAGAAGCTCTGATAAATTTTCAACTTTTGATGTTAAGAAGCACCCTAATTTAAATATTACTTACTTACTTTAGGTTAGGTGAGTTTGAACGACGGTTCAGGATCGACCTGCAGTCGACCCCTCTGCAGCATCACGCCTCATTTGCGGGACTTGGTGAAGGAGGGAATTGCCGTCTGATCTCCTTCTACCCTCGTAGCCAGCCACGCATGGCTGGTCAGGGACTTTGCAAAGGAATCTGTCTAGCTGGTTCTTGAAGTTATTCAGGTCGGTGTGCTGGAGATTTCTCACTTCTTTTGGTCGGACATTGAAAAGCTTTGGACCTCGTATTCTGAGGGTATTTCCCATCCTCGTTTCCATGGCCCCTTGTCCCACTGCAGCTGGGACCGTACAAAATCTGCCTCTTCTCTCATTCCAGTTTGTTCCTATTTAATTTCTAAGGTTAGGGACAGAGCCCTCAAGTATTTTCCATATGTATATTGTGTACCGCTCGCGCCTTCTTACGAGAGAGTACAGTTCCAGTATTTGCAGTCGAGACCAGTAGTCTTCACCTTCCGTTTCCTCTATCTTAAACCTAAAAGTCCTTCGTTTAGCTTCACTGTTCGCAATGTCTCGTTTTCTGTATGGGCTTGTGAGTACTGAGCAATACTTAGTTATTAGTAGGACTAGACTCTTCCATAATTTGAGCATGATGTTTGCTTTTCTGCTGCGGAAGCTCCTCCAGATGATTCCCATTATTTTTCTAGCCGTTGTAATTTTGATGTTATAGTGCTCTCTGAATTCTGCATCCGACGACATTATTACTCCAAGATCCCTGCCTTGTGGATTTGGTGTTATCTGTTTGGCTTGTGGAGTTTTTTAACCGTTTTTCTGTAGCTCTATTTTATTACCATATCTTAGAAGTTGGAATTTTTCTTCGTTGAACTTCATATTTTTGTCTTCTGCCCACTGGAATAATGTTTCAATGTCGTATTGTAATTTTCTTATGTCACCTTCGTTCAATATTTCCTTACATATCTTTGTGTCATCTGCGAAACATGATACAATACTGTCCTTAATATCTGCAATCATTATTATGAACAGCAAGGGAGCTGATACTGTCCCTTGTGGGACAGCGCTCTCTACCTCCGAGACTTCCGATTTCACTCAGTTTACCACCACTGTTTGTGTTCTTTGCGTCAAGAAATTAAATATCCACCTTCCTAACTTTCCAGTAATTCCTGTATTCTTAAGTTTGTGTGCTATGATTCCATGGTCACATTTATCGAAGGCTTTAGCAAAGTCCGTGTATATTACATCTGTTTTGTCCTCGACACAATGTTTCCAATATTTTCTCCTAGTTGTCTAGTAGCTGTGATAGGCATGATGTATATCCAATCCTGATATACCTACCTAGGTAGTAGGTAGTTTGGCTCTAATTATACTTTCGAAACACTTTATAAGGTGTGAGGTGAGAGCCACTAGCCGATAATTCTTGGGCATTGCTCTGTTACCACCTTTAAATAGAGGGGCAGTGTTCGAGTTCAATAAAGGGAGTGGAATTTTTCCTGTGTCGAATGATTTCCTCCACAGTAAGTATAGCGGTTTGGCAATACTCTCTCTGTATTTCTTCAGAAATGTGGCACTCCATGTTTCTGGCCTTGGCGCTGAATTGTCTCGCATCTGTGATAAGGCCGTAATTACATCTCCTTCGATGAACTCGGAGTCCATTAATAGGTTTGTGCCGGAATCTGTTCTTGGTTGAT
Source organism: Bathynomus jamesi (assembly GCA_023014485.1). Lineage (NCBI taxonomy): Eukaryota > Metazoa > Arthropoda > Malacostraca > Isopoda > Cirolanidae > Bathynomus > Bathynomus jamesi. Next base: position 228,265 of record JAJOZX010001818.1, on the reverse strand, counting down.
TTGTATCTATGTCGAAAAACTCGTCTGCGTTCTCCACTTCCATCTCGGGATTAGGAGTGCTAAACACAGAGTTAAATTGTTCCCTAAGCAGTTCGCTTATTTTTTTCGAGTTATTTGTGGATCCGGCCTCACCGTCTATCAACGGACCAATACTCTCCTTACACTGCATTTTCCTTTTCGCAAACGCTACCTTGTTTACCTCCTCGTTTGTCTTATGTATGAATGTTTGCTTTAGGTTCGAAATTAAATCCACTACGGTCCGAATAAGTAATGATAAATGACAAACGCTATATATATATATATACACAGTATATATATATATATATGCAGGGGCAGACTGAGTGGTCGACCAATCGGGCATGGACCGAGAGCCCGGGCCATTAGGGGGCTCGGCGACCCCGGCCCGCAGTCATCATAAAACAGTGAGTGTGTTCTCAATTGGATGAAGTCGTTAATCAAACTGAAAACTAAAAAAATTCGTATTTCAAGGAGCCCAGAACCTCATTATGCCCGAGGGCCCAGGTTGCTGTCAGTCTCCCACTGTATATATGATGGTGAAACATTGGAGGGAATGGGAGGTAAAATAAAGAGGTGGTGATCAGGGAGATGGAGGAGTGGGGCTAGTGGGGATAGTGGGTGATAAGCGAAAAATAAAAATATAATTTTGTATACATATACTCGTGTATGTGTGTGTGTGTATATATATATATATATATATATATATATATATATATATATATATATATATGAGGGGTGATGGAGTGAGGAATAAAAGGGAGATAAGGTAAAGGAATGGTGATAAAAAATATGTAATTTTGTATACATCTGTATATGTAGCGTCATACAATGAACTTTACCGGCCAACATTTTCATACCGAACACTTTCATAGTTAATAAATACGAACAAACAAAAAACAATTAAGCCTAAACTGGAAAATAAATAAAACTGTGCGTGACGTCAGAGCATGAACTGCTGGGGCTACCGACAACACGATGATACAATATGGTAGAGGAAAAAGAGCAAGAATTTTAATTTCAAAGGTGGTGGGGGTTTGATAAGGGTGAAGGCGGTGGGAGAGACTGATAAGAGAAAAATAAAAATTGTGGGTGTGGCCTAATTACACACATGTTTGTCCGTATATATATATATATATATATATATATATGTGTATGTGTGTGTGTGTGTGTGTGTGTATATATATATATATATACTTACATATATAATATATATATATATATATATATATATATATATATATATATGATACACGATACACAGACCAAGCATGGAACAAGGAACTCTTCATGAAAAAGAAAAACTATAGTGGTTTTCATTTGCCATTACTTATACTGACTATAGTGGATTTAATTTTCCCAGAAGAGTTCCTTGTTCCATCCACGGTCTGTGTGTATCATGAAAAAACCTCAGCGGACAATTCTGAGTTCAATCCCATATATATATATATATATATGTATGTGTGTATTAGTGATGTAGGTCACATCCGCATCCGCATCCGCGAAACATCCGCACATTTTCTCGCATCCGCATCCGCACCCGCATCCGCACTTTGGACTGCGGATGTCGTGCGGATGTGGACCGTTGAGATAAAACGTCATTAATAAGCAGAAATTATCAAATTCCTCTATATTAATAGAACTAGTTCATTGTGCGCAAAAGTGATGCAAGCGACAAGACGAGAGGACGTTCTTGTATGAAGTTACTCTCTTGCAACCTACTTAGATCCACGTTACAAAGCTAAGTTATTTTCACCTAGTACATTAGAACGAGTTAAATCATCACTTGGCAAAGCAGTTGAAGAGCTTCAATCTCTTGAATCTGTCGCTTCGCCACCCACCAAAAGAATAAAAGTTTCAGTGACAGAACCAACACCTTCAACAAGCAAATCTATCACAGAATCTCTCTCTCAGTTTCTTGAGTCAAGCAGCGATGACGAGACCTACGCGATGTCAAAAGATGTAGTAAAAATGATCGAGAGCTATCACCAAGAAAAACGCCTGGCTGCATGTGACAATCCTATTAGTTGGTGGAAAAATACGCAGAATATCTATCCATACTTGAGTAAACTTGCAAGGAAACATTTAGCACGTCCTCCAACAAGCGTACAAGCGACCAAGCGAGAGATTATTTAGCAGTGCTGGATTAATATATGATGAAAAGAGAAACAGACTGGCAGCAGAAAAGGCAGAAAAATTAATGTTCCTTAAGCATAACCTTCCTATAATTAAGTTTGAATATTAAACGATGAACATCTTAGTTTACTTTATTTTAATTACTCATTTATAAATATGCCTAATAAAACTTTAAACTTAATATAAATAGTTATCAAGCTAATTAAAGATCTCTTTCTATAAGGGTGGAGGTTGGGGAAAGAGGTCGGGTAACACAATTATGGTTTCTAATTGTGGCTGAAACTCAACAAAATATAACGAATTTATTTGCAGACGAATTCACTAATTGATTTCTATATTAGTTAGATGCTTGCTATTATTTTATATGTTCAGGGAAATGTACAGCAATTATTGTACAATTAATTATACTACATTATAGCTACAGCTCTCTCTATATAATAACTTATTATATACGTTAAACACAACAAATCTCGAATATATCCTAAAAAATAACGAAAATGTAGACATCCGCATCCGCATCCGCGGATGTTGAAACCAAACATCCTCATCCGCATCCGCGGATGTGGAAAAAATGACATCCGCTACATCACTAGCGTGTATATATATATATATACAGGGTGTCCCATAAGTCCGGCATCAGAGGAGAAATTAATATTTTTCTATTTCTACAAACCATAATTCATATTTTTCTCTTTCTACAGGCCATAATGTCTGTGAGCAAGGAAGAACGAATCCAGATAATTCTACTCATAGGAAATCGGAGTCAGAGAGAGGCCGCTGCTGAATTTAACAGACTGCATCCAGACCGCGAGCCAATAACACAGAGTTGTGTTAGCAGACTTGTTGCAAAGTTTAAGGAAACAGGATCCATAAAAGATAAACCACGCAGTGGACCTTCAAGGAGGTCCACTGACGATGATACAGCGACTGCTATCGTGGCTCATTTTAACAGAAGTCCCAATAAGTCTCTTCGGCGATTGTCCGCCGAGAAAGGAGTGTCGAAAAGTAGCATCCATCGCATTCTTCAGGCCCACAAATGGCATCCATATAAACTTCAGATCCTACAGAAATTAAGCGAAGATGATCCCGACCGGCGGATGGAATTTTGTGAATGGGCTACGGAACAATATGCTCGGGATGCCAATTTCCCGTCCACCATTCTGTTCAGTGACGAGGCTGTTTTTTATGGAAATGGTGAGGTAAATCGACAGAACACCCGCTACTGGTCTCAAAACAACCCTCACTGGTATACCTCTTCAAAGGAACAAGGTGGCATTTGGAAGGATCGCATCATAGGCCCCCTCTTTTTCGATGAACATGTCACTGGAGGCACCTACCTACGTATGCTCAAGGAAGAAGCATTTCCCAGTGTCTTGAACGAAGGAAATTTCCCAACATGGTTCCAGCAAGACGGCGCTCCTGCACATTACAGCACCCAAGTAAGGGAATACCTGTACCAACAATTCCCTGTTCATTGGATAGGACGTCGAGGGCCTGTGGAATGGCCAGCTAGAAGCCCGGATCTCACGCCACTAGATTTTTATCTCTGGGGCCACTTGAAAGCGCTGGTATACGCAGAGAAAATTAGAAGTGTTGAACATTTGCGGCAGCGCATTATTGGGGCATGTAACACCATTACTCCTGACATCATTCACCGTGTGCTTGCTGACTGGGTATCACATCTGAATTTGTGTATTGAAAATAATGGTGGACATATTGAGCACGTTCTGTAAATAAAAGCTTTTGTTTTGCCTTTTTTTATTAGTTTTCCTATGATGCCGGACTTATGGGGCACCCTGTATATATATATATATATATATATATATATATATATATATATATACAGGGTGTTTCGTAACATGTGGGACTCACTTTCAGGATGGATTTAGGACCTGAAAACAATGAATAAAGTTTATATAAACATGCCCGAAATCGCTTTGTTTCCGGGATACAGCCCGTTATGTGTTCCAGGAAGTATCCGCCTTACCTTTAAAGGAAGTTCTCAAAATGACCGCCTTGCGCATGAATACACGTCTGAACACGCCTCGTCATAAACTGCCTGACGCGTTCAAACATTCCAGGTATTGCTCGGATTTTCTGGTATCCTTGTTCTACACGTTGGCGAAGCATTTCAAAGTTGTCAATGGGTGTCACGTAAATGATGGATTTCAGATGACCCCACTGGTAAAAATCGAGTTGATTCAGGTCCGGGGAGCGAGCAGGCCACTTAATGGGTCCTCCACGGCCTATCCATTTATCAGGGAAATGGTCATCCAAATAGTCTCTGGCTACTCGACTAAAATGAGGCGGAGCACCGTCATGCATAAACCACATACGACGTCGGACATCAAGAGGAACTTCATCTAGTAAATCGCTTAAATCATTCCTTAAAAATTGGAATAGGATTCTCCTGTTAATCTTCCAGGCAAAACAAAAGGACCGATTAAGTTGCCGGCAATAAGTCCTGTCCATACAGTGACACTAAATTGTTGTTGGTGCCTAGACTGGATGATGGCATGTAGATTCTCTTCGGCCTAGTGATGAGTTTTGTGAAAATTGATCACGCCATTTCTTGTGAAGGCAGGATTATCAGAAAACAACACGGAGGATAGAAAAAGAGGATCGCGAGCACACTGTTGAAGAAACCAAGTACAAAAAGCCTCTCGTGGTTGGAAATCAGCTTCAGTAAGGCCTTGTACTCTCTGAATGTGATATGGGTAAAGCTGTTGTTCCCGTAAAATTCTCCACACAGTTGTGTATCTTACACCCTTTGCTGCTGTTATCCTTCGGGTGCTGACACCAGGATGTTCTTCCACGCGATCTAGGACCCGCTCTTCCAAATCAACAGTTCTGGTGCTGATTAGTCTACCAACATCTGAGACTCGCTTGTTGAATGATCCTGTATCACCAAGACGCTCGTCTATTCTCTGAAAGGTCTTCTTGTCTGGCAGACGGCGATTCGGAAACATTTTCGCATACAGACGTCTTACTGCGGCCGTATTACACTCGGCAAGTCCATACATGAGATGAATGTCTGCCATTTCTCTGTTTGAATAAGCCTCCATTCTCATTTCAAATGCACACTATCACTGAATAGCACAAAAACTTTTAAGTTTTTTTTTTCACTGGACTACACTTATTTATGGTAAGAAGTTACGAATACGAACAGTGAAACACGGCGATGCACCGCTAACGGACTGATGGCTCTACAGTCTACACTCAACGATATTGAGACATGTCATAGAGTGTACGAAACATTACAATCGGCAAGGCCATATATGAAATAAGTCTCGTACACACTCACAAACATTTTCGGCAAGCAGTGTTTGTAAACAGTTTGCAGAAAGAACTGCTGGAACACAAAACGGGCTATAACTCTGAGACAAAGCGATTTCGGAAATATGTTTATACAAAAAATTTTTCATTGTTTTCAGATCCGGAATCCATCCTGAAAGTGCGTCCCACATGTTATTAAACACCCTCTATATATACCAGTGGTGGCCAACCTTTGCAAGCGATGAGCCAACAAATTGGTCAGTAATTTTCAGAGGGCCACTTTTCTGAAATCTAGGCTAGAATAATAAGGTAAAATAAAAAGTAACTCAAGTACACTGAAATTTTTATTGAAATACAAACATATATGTATATAAAAATATGCTCAAACACTAATAGAAGTAATATAATCGTTCAAAAAATCGAACCCTGAAAAATTAGAAAATTCAAACATTGAAAAAAAAATTTATTTTCTACATTAGCTGAACTTTAGTGTGTTTTTTGAGCCTGTTTTGAGCGTCGGTTAAAGCTGATCGGTACTTATTCTTAATAAAATTCAATGAGGAAAATGCTTGTTCGCAGTCGTAAGTGGATCCAAATTTGCCATCCGATCAGCTTTGCTCCGCCTGAGAGCAGGAAGCAATTGAACCTTTCCACGCCTCTGATAGTCAGGGGGCTTAATCATATAATTGTTCAAATCATTCCAAAAGTGCCATTTTTGGACCACATGTAGCTATGACCATACTAATTTGAATGTTTGCGGGAGCCAAGCTGGGCTCCCACTGTGGCGGCCATATTGGCCAAATCAAAATGGCCGCTGTCCAAAATGACATCCACTTGAGTACCAATACTAGTACAGGTTACATAGTTAACTTGATAAAAAATAAGAGTCAGCATCAACATCTTTTGCTATTAAACTTTAGTATATACGCAAGTACAATCTTCTTTATTCCTTTTACTCACAGTACTGCATCTCATGATAATGTCTATCCAATAGATGGCTGTTCACTGATTAATAGTCGTCATTGTTCAGGCAGCCACCCTCACACTTGCAGAGTGTCGTACATCGAATTCCAGCACTACTGCATTTGCAATTCCCTCTGCAGGCTTTAGTGCATCCGCAATGAAGGAGAAGAGCACATGCCTTACTGGCATCAGCGAGAGTTGTCCAGAAAGGGAGCCATTGGTTGCTGCGCTTGTCATATTCCCATCCCCATTTATCAAAAGCAGGGAGTGTCTGATGGCATGTGGTTGACTGCTTCCACACAAAACTTGCCTGCAACAATGACCTCTTGATATGCTGGAAGAGGGCAGCTTGGGTAGGTGGTATGCTGTCCAATGATCGACTGCCACTAGAAAACAGATGGTGCCTGGCTACGTTTACAGATGCTTGTCCACATGTTTTACTGTACATGAGCACAACAAACCTCTCAATGTGTGTCATTTCAGGAGATACTAGACTGAAGGACTCGGGGTCTTCAGTCAATTTGATCATGGTTTCAGTTAAGTTTGGTGTATTATTCCATGCAGTCCATGCTGTCTTCTTCCCACATCCAAGAAATGAGACGTAGTGTCGCAGCCTGTTAGTGCATGGAACAGAGGTAGAGCCAGTGACTTTGATGGACCAAGCTGTGATTGAATGCTGTGCACTGGGATGTCTCGGTAATATTTGCCACTACCAAAACCAATCCAGAGTTCTGTTAGGTCAAGCTGTTGAAAGAAAGCAGTGGCAAGAACGACTATGTCACTGTCAACAGTGCGGATGAATGCTTTCTTGTGACCCTGAGATGATGCGTGAGCAAGATGCAGAATGATCCGCGTATCTGCCTCTGTGTGGTTGCATGGTTGGAGCCCTGATATATCAAATGCTTTATTGGAGAGCACAGTTTCTAATTCAGTGCTGAGGAGGAGTTTTCCACCCATGTCAATCTTGATCAGCTGTTTACTGATAAAGACGAACAGTTCCTTCTTGTTTTCCACATTTTTCAAATGCCTGCCAGTCTCGTTTGGGAATGGGTGTGGTACCATCACTATCTGGATCAAGTCGAGTACGTGCTCCTGAACCACGCCGTTGCTGTGCAAGTGATTTCAGACTGTCTTCAGGATAGGTATCCCACACGGCATCGACGCGCTCAACTGTGTCAGTCATCTGTGCTTTAATGAAAGGTATGATGTGTAGAGATACATATTCAGCAAATGTTGATGCTCTACTTGGACGCACAATGTGGACGATGGCGGCCATGTCATACAACTGAACTGTCACTTGTTTAGCAGGATTGGCAGATCCAGTTGGTGCATTGACACATGCAAGAATGTCTGATTTATTTCCAGCTCTGAGTGAACCTCGGTCTGAGAGTGAAGGGGGCTCTCGCTGATTCTCGTATGTGAAAAATTCTGTCATATCCGCATCTGGACGTGATTGTAGAGACAGGAATAGCTGAGTAATGAGCACTGTGTTTTGCTTCTGTACCCCCCACTTTGCTACTCTTCTTGCGTGGGTCTGGCCGATTGCTGAATGTGTACACATTGTTTTTCTTTATAGCAGATGGTCTTTCAATCTTGTTGCATGAGGTTCTCTACCAGAACAGGGATGTCCTAGATCTGACATCATTATCTTGTACATTTCCCGTAAGTCAGACAACTTGTGGACCTCATACTGAGAGTCATCCACAAATGCCACTAACTGTGCTATGACCATGGGATCAAATGGGGGAGGCTTGGGTTCACTTGAAGATCGACGTTCAACTGCACGAGCTCCATCATGAAGCCGCCAATAGCATTGTACATGATAACATGCATCCATTGCATGTGCATCAGAACCTGCAGTCAAGCGCCCATATAAATGCCAGTTGTTTTGTTTTTGCCCAATTCTTCAGATTTTGATCAATGTTGTCACTTAAGGCTCTATGAAGATCATACTGATCCTCACCCAGACATATGATGCAGAATAATGTTTCTGGAGGTGATCCGTAACTTGATCTGAGTTTCTTCGGACTTATCCCAGCTGCACATTCATCTTGCGTGGCCACTTTTCCTCGTGCCCGCTTTACCCTGTAACTGTTGCATGCACTCCTACAACTTTTATGATACACTGCAGCATGTGATTGGAGGGTTGCTGCAATTCCTGAGCCATCATCGAGCTCACTAACCTTGATACCAGATGGAACAGCATTGAGCTGCACAAAATCATTCAGATCTCTTTCAAGAGATGAATATCCCTGTTCTTTTGGCTGTTGTAATGCCTCGTCTTTGCTGGACTGACATAGGCAACACAGTGTCCAATTAATTCCAGTTATGTTAGTAGACATGTTGAGGTATTAATGTTCTACTACACACTACTAACTACACACTAACGAGATCTTCATATCTGCAGGCCTGAAGAGACTAGAATGTGAAGAAGACCACCACCGCATAGACTTGCTTCAGAGGAATACAGGTATGCCAACACCTGCAAAAATAATAAAAAATAGATTAATAGTGGACAAAATGTCAGTAGAAATCCAATGTAAAAGTTAATATAGCTGTTACAACCACAAATCTAAGTGCAATAATTATGTATCATGATTCAATTGACATAAAATGTACATTTCTTATAAAATAATATCAAATGTGGATATATACGACCTGACGTATATCTTGAATTAAAAAACAAATATCAGAACTGGATTCTCTATACTCAAAAACATACAAAAAGTGTCATTATTTGCTGTTCTACTATGATTGGTTGTTATTTTATCGCCCAATGTCAGACCAGATGGCGGCCATCTTGGATTCGTCTATAATGGCCGCCACAGGGAGAGCCCATGTTGGCTCCCGCAAAAAAATGAATGCTTATGGTCATATCTACCCCTGGTAAAGAAATGGTACTTTTGGAACAAAGGGAACAATCGGGGTGATTTTTTGGATTAAGCCCGCTGACTATGATGCATGAAAGAGAGTTCTTGACCTATATAAGGGCGCATGGGAATCTTGCTTGCTCATGCATCACACGTGAACTTTCCCGTGACTCTGATGCTTGAGTAAGAATTCAATGAACTCGAACGAGCCCAGCGGCAACTTTCCACGCTGTTGGCGTCTGACTAAGATACCGGATGACATTTGACTCAACTTTGAGAACTTCGCTCGCCCATGCGTCTCAAGTGAACTCTCTCGTGCTTGGTTCCCACGCTTCTGATGCAGGAGAACACGTGACTCTTCCAATATATAAGGAGGAACCCAAAACTTGCAGATTCAGATCCAGAACGGACGAGATAGAAGGTCTTAGAAAGGATCTCCGGGCTGACGAGGGAAAGTCAGTTCGTTACGAAATTGAATTTTACATTTGTGTATACGAAAATTCGGACTTGGGGTTCTGACTGTAGGTTATGCAGTAGGCTCAAGCAACATTTAACGTATATCTGATTATCTTAGAAGTAACATTAAACTATTACTGTACTCAGTAACATAAAAGAAATATTAAATTATTAACTTTTTGTGAAGATACATTTGATTCTTTATCAACTTCATTGCAAAATTAAATTAATAATAACCGACGCGTTCCAAAAGAAATTTCTACTGAACTCTTAAATAAGAGTACATATCATATCATATCCCCTTGGAGCAATTAATTTTTATTTAACCAAGGGTGTATATATATATATATATATATATATATATATATATATATATATATATGATGAATAAAACCACGAAGGGAAAAGAAACACAAAGTGGTGCTCAAGCGCTTTCGTCTAATGACATCCTATATTTTCATATATATAATATATATGGGATGAATTTCACAATAAAACACGTGAAATGAATGAATGCTGCAAACCCACAAGGAAAAAGAAAAACGATTCCAAGGCCTTTCGTGTATTCAAAGCTACACCTCGTCAGGGAACATTCCCTGACGAGGTGTAGCTTTGAATACACGAAAGGCCTTGGAATCGTTTTTTTTTTTCCTTGTGAGTTTGCAGCATATATATACACACACACACGAGTCTTGCCAGGGTAAATCATCCCAAGAACTGTGAAGGCAACCCCTCTCGTAACAGACATGCAAACATCCTGTGTGACGTCATCCTGATCAGAAAAAGAATAGCGGCACCATTCAAATAGATGAAGGATCACATATGCCTCATGATGAGTCATACGATGGCCGTAGTTAGCCCAAATTCTCTTCAACAGTTTACGCTTCATTTCCTTTAAAACACGGGTGATACAACTTTTTTTCTTTTTCTTTCACACACACACACACACATTTTTCACTGAGGGCAATCTTCACATACCTGTGGAGGACAATCCAAATTTGAATAAAAGTCTGTGTATGCAGGTAAACAATGCATTTTTAAGTTATTATAAATATCATTTTTGTTCTTGACATTCCAGTTGTTTCATACTAAGGTCAAATAGCTTTATAAATTTATATTAAATTTTTTAAATATATGAATGATAAATTAACCCCCTATTTTCAGGTTTTTTATTGTTCTGTAAGTTCGCAATTCTTTGTATTTTAACCTAGACTTAGGTAGGAGTAGGGCCATATGATAAAAATTCTTTGGGTACATTTTCAATAAGGATCATATAACAAAAGTTCTTCGGTCAAATTTTCCACAAGACCTGAATAACTGGTACATTTTAAAGGTAATTATTCAATATTTCACCAACACTGAAATTAATATCCAAAATACATTGTTCTAATGTATTTTGATGTGTTCTGTTCAAATATGACCTTCATATCTTGCGCAAATGAAACGAAACAAAGTTATGAAACATTAAAGTTTTCCTATATTTTGGTTCATTTTCGCTAGAAATGAAGGTCATACATGAACCAAACACACCAAAATACATTAGAAAAATGTATTTTGGATATTAACCCCTTAACTGCGGAGCGCACATATTTGTGCGCTCGGTCATCAACGAGGTATTGCGGAACACACATATATGTGCGCCATGAATTTATCGTGAATAACAGCTTGCGGAAAGCACAAATATGTGTGCTCGTCTATGATTCGTTGATTTTGTTTTAACTCATGACGTCAGTCACACTCTGATTGGTTAAAAAATATCAGTACATAAATTAGAACTGTTGTATTTCAGTTATTGCCAGAAATTGCGTGCGTGTGAAGTGCTTTTTTTTGCCTCCCTTATTTGTGACAATGGCAAAACGTAAACCTCAAAGTGATAGTGATTTGCGATTGTTATTACAACAAGATGATGATGATGATTATAGTTTGCGTCTTTCTGATACAGATAGTGATGATGATTTCAATTCCGATACTGAATCTAATTCTGATCAGAGTGAATCTGAGGATATAGCCAATGGTAATGTGCGCAATCCTTTCCCATTTACGGGTGATAGTGGCCCTAAAATTAGTAATAATATAGAAGCAAATGATGTATTAGGAATTTATGAATGTATAGTTACTGATAAAATAATAAAACTTATTTGTGATGAGACAAATAAATATGCTGAAAAGTGTATTTCAGAAAAGAGAGGGCAACCATTTGGAATTCCTAAACGGAGTAGGCTTCATGACTGGAGTGATGTTTTTGTGCAAGAAATAAGGCTTTTTGAAGGCATATTGCTTTTGATGGGAATTGTACAAAAACAACTTTACAATCATATTTTTCTAGAAAACCTCTACTAGATACGCCCATATTTTATAGTATTGTGAAAAGGGATAGATTTTTGTTGGTGATGAGGTTTTTGCATTTCTCAGACAGTACTGATTCAAGCAATAAACTGTACAAAATTGATGAGGTATTAGACTTATATAAACAAAGCTTTCAAAAAGCTTATGTCCCTTCTCGTGACATTTCAATTGATGAAAGCTTATTACTATGGAAGGGAAGGTTGAGCTGGAAAATGTATATTCCCCTCAAACGTGCAAGATTTGGAGTGGAATGTTTCATGCTCTGTGAAGCCAAAACAGGCTATATATATAACTTTATTATATATACAGGTAAAGGAACACAGATTCCTATAAATATTGGTGATGTAGATGAAACAAAACAGTCCCATTCAACCAACATAGTCATCTCACTTATGGAAAATATGTTGGATAAAGGGTACTTCCTAGGTCTAGAAAATTTTCTGTATTTTTCTGTATTTAACAAATATATTTTCCTCATATATATAGTCTAAATCAAGTTGAACAATAATAAATGTTGATACATCATCGAAAAAAACTATATAAGCAACACAACAAACAAAATTTCGGTAAACGCCAAATTTACAAAATTTGGGGAAAATGACTCCGCACTGTGCGTTCGTTTTCGTTCGGAGCCTCACGCAGCTAAGGGGTTAACAAAAACCAAACGGGCTAGGTCAACTGTATGCCTTTGCCAATTGGTTAAGTCGTGATATTTTCGTTAAAACTAACGAAAATAACAACTTAACCTAACCAATTGTCAAGGGCATAAAGTTGACCTAACCCTATAATGAATTCGGGACCCAGAAAGGTAAGTTATACCCCTAATCTAGGTCTAGATAACGTCCCATTCGGACTGGAAGCTCCCACCACAAACAAACATTCTAAAGCGACTGTTGTATTCAAATTTCAGCCGCTGGACCTGCGCGGGAGTATCACGTGACAATGACGTTTATGCATGCCTTGCTCTGAGTGGCCAATGTAGGTATATCGTCATACGGAACCTATAAATTTTCCACTATTTATAACTTCCTTAATAAGCATTTGCGCAAGATACGGATTGCAAATTCGAACAAAACACAGTAGAATACCCTAAGAAATTATGGTTACGCCTTTAAGGTCACTGTTGGTGAAACATTCAATAATAACCACTTTGGATCTTTTCCGTTTGACTGCCGCCATTGAAACATAAGAGGTGAGTGCCCCCAGCCTTCTTTACTTAGCCTTATAAGGCTAACTAACGAAAATATCACGACCTAACCTAACCAATCGTTAGGTCAACTGTACGACCTTGACGATTGGTTAGGTTAGGTCGTGATATTTTTGTTAGTTACCCTTATAAAGCTAACTAAAGAAGGCTGGAGGCCCTGATCTTCAGGTGATCCCCTTATTTTTCTGAATACACGATTAAAAATTAAAAATTAAGCATGGATCTTGAAAGTAATTAAAATTGTTTATAAGAAACAAAATTTGAAGGGGAAATTAAGAAAAGCTTTTTTATAAAGTAACTTATTTTGTATCATCAAGACATTTCAGTTAAAATACAAAATACAATAAGTTTAATTATGTTTCAATGGCGGCAGTCAAACGGAAAAGATCCACCATTTTAAATATGAAGCTAGGTTTTATTTGTTTTCATTTATTAGTTTGAGGAGTAATTCCATTCTTAGACTGAGTTAATCACATCACTTAGTGTACAGAACTAACACTAAGCACCGATTTAAATTTAGCTTCTTTAGGGTGAATTTGTCTCAGGCTAATGTTAGGCGTCAAATTTTAAGGGACTATGCAACTTAACCTTACAACAGCATTTCCATTTCTTGGCTCCCAAAGAATTTCCAGTTTCATGAATTTTAGATCTCAGCACTTATTAATTTTTGGTCTTCCCTAATTTAGGGTAACTTATGTAGGAGGCAAAACATTCAGACAGCTCAATCTATAAGAATAAATCAAAACTATGCAGCCCTCTCTGGTTATTCCTTTTTAAATTAAGAATCATAGTATCCCAAATGCATACTGTATTGTACTCTAACAACAGAGTGATCCGTTTGGTATGGCTAAAATAAAATTGATGTGAAATGGAAAGAGTAATATTGTATAGTTTAATATTTGGCAAACAATGCCCACAAATATGGTAGATTGTCACAAACCTAATTAGTCTTCAACATGATCCCCCCCCCTTCCGGACACGACAGAGGTCATAACGAGAGGCTAATTCTTACGACCACCTGCATGTGGTTTAGTGATAGACCCCGTTTCTTCAAATGTGCGGTACGTTGTTGTTGTGCATTCACCACTATCTTCGAAACTGGCATATGTCTCATAAGTCTGACAGCAGATGGCGCTTGTACGTCTGGCAGCGGTTGCATAGCCTATTACAAACTCCCACATTTTATGACCACACATGCAACAGATGAGCACTGTATCACTTCTCGGTAGATTCTCACAGCGTTTTCATTTTATCATACCCAAACGGATCACATTGTACAATGATTGTATAAAACCCCGTTATTTACAAGACTTTCCTTTCACTATAAAATTCATAAAATTCTTTCTTGAAGCTAACCAAACGTGTCACCATTCATTACGACAGCCTTTATTAGACATATTGTATAGTCACAACACACACTTTACACTGAGGACAAACTTCCGTACAGACACTCACCAGAATCATTTCCTTAGGTGAAGAGAGAGACACCAAAAGCTCCATCACAATGACACACCTTTTAGAATATTTAGTTCTTTCTTACAGCTTATTATGTTGCAGCTGAAAATTTATAACAAACTGAATAGTTTGCCCCCCAGATGAAATAAAGAAATCACACATGATCCAATATGAAAAGATACTGGAAAGGGGAAACATGGAAAAACTGTGCGACTGCTCTTAAGAAACACTCTTCAGTTATAGAGAGCCAGTCCATCATTTAGTATATTTATAATGTTTTTCAGTTCTAGATTAACTGAAACCAGAACCCCAGAAAATGTTACAAAAAGTTGATATTTCTAAAAGAATCCCTACAGATTTTTGGAATGACTTGCACTATGTTGGTAAACATTAGATTCTTGCCTAATTTTGAAGAGTTAGTTGCTTTCACGAATGTTTAGACTAAGCCTAGTACAGTCTGGTCCTTGCATGTTTCATTTATTTAAGCAGGAGGAATAGTTAACAAGCCAAGAATTTCTATATCAACCATACCGCTGTGGGTGGAAGCTCAGGTTAAGAAAATGTCTATCTCAAATTAAAAGCATTATCGAACAACAGAATGTCTATTTAGGTCTAAAAACAAATCATATGAAGCTGGTACAGCTTTTGTGAGCCTGGGATGAATGGTTGGGAATTAGGTCTAGTTGCGAAATTAAATAAAGTTACTGATAACAAAGAGAAAAGTAGGGCCTAGTACAAATATTTTATCTCACATTCAGTAAAGGCAAGACTCTTGCAACCAAAAAGGTGTAAGTTAGAGTTGGAGAATTGGTAAATTGGAGTTTAACTATCTGAATAATTAAAGAGAATGGTTGAAGATTGTGAAATTAATACTTATTTGGAAGAAGTCTGTCTTTGTGATGGATCTTTTGGTGTGTCTTTCTTCATCATATTCAAATGTAATACAGGACTGGTTTAACTCGAGCTAGAACCCCCAGAAAATGTTACAAAAATCTGATACTTTTAAAGAATCACCCATGAATTATTATTAGATCGGCTCTGAGAATAGAAGCCTAGACCCATTAAAATTTTCCTCACGAAACTGTTTTCGTGTTGGTGCATATCCTTATATGTTTTGTGCAGCAATAGACGACACATAGATCTTAAGACGAATAATTCACCACGAATAACTCACCACATTTGACACTGAACCCTGTAAAAATGGTTTTCTATGCATCCCTGACTGAGACTATGAGAAAACTATTAACCACTTATGCAGGGGTTCCCAACCTGTTGCTCGCGAGCACCATGTGCTCTTGGACAGTCTGACGGTGCTCTTCTACAATTCTTAAAATCGTGCTCGCAAGCACCAGTTCTAGTTTTAGTGCATCATCTTTTATATTTATTTTGCTTCATTTTGGCAGTAATGTGAAAATATGTCACCTGATCTCAGAGCTATTACATATCTATAGAAACAGTTTTTTTTATTATGTGAGGTACTGTAGCATATTCAAAATGTTATTGCATATATATTAAGTTAATGTTAGATTAAAGGAAGTTGTTGGTTTGTAAAAGTTTTGTAATGGCTCGTTTGCAAATGTTTTGTAAAGGGAATTTAATTTTTAAAAATAGTTTTCTTCTTAAATGTATTAAAACATACGTATTAACGCTGACGTTCGTTCTTTTTATTTCTGATTATTCTTTATTTTTGCAAAAAATATAGTGGTGCTTGTTTCATATTCTAGAAAATAACTTGGTGCTCGCCGCATTGAAAAGGTTGGGGACCCCTGCCCTTATGCATTGAAGTGGCTTAGATCACCAAATTCTCTAATCATTTGTCTGGAAAAATGGGTCGAATCGACTGAGATCATATTTTTCCCGTCATTATATTTAAAAATCAAGGTAACTACTTGCACATAAATTTAAAAATGCATGAGAGATAGGCAGTTCATCGCCTAAAACTAGTGCTTAATAATATGAAAGAAGAATGAAGTGATCAATTTTAAATTCCAATTGCTTTGCTACAAGTTGGTTCAATTTGGGTCAAAAAGAATAGCAAACAGTGAAAGAATAAGGGAGCTAGACATGATTAGTTTTGAGAGAGATTGCTTGAGTGAAGATGTGATATAGCTGTAGAGGCATAACGGAAATCCTTTTCCTCGCTTCTTCCTCATGGCTTGAGGATGTAAACAATGTAATAAAATCCAAACAAGTGGGCAGGAACAAGCCCACAGAGAAATTCAAATTTTACTTTCCCGAAATTCACGCCAAAACCACAATACCACAGCGTCTATAAAAAGGCGAGTCCACTTCAAGGTGCCCTCATTTGTTCATTGCTCATTTCTCGCTCTTCACTTTACATCCCGCTCTCCGACCTTCGTCATGTTACTTCACTCGATCTCAGCCACCCCGCCGACCACGAAACTCGGCTTCATCCGGCACGATGGTCATCTTTCTTGAGGCCTACCATATTTCATCCCCCCGGAAGCAACATCACTCCTGCAAAACTCAACTGAGCCCCCGAGTCTCGCCGTTCAGTCGATGTAGAGTTACCTCGTCTTTCAGCCTATCTTCACCATCAAGTCTCAGGTCTTTAAACCTGGCATAGGCCACCAGCTCACTTGGACAATAGTGTTTTACTACACCGTAATAGGTTATTCGTATTCCAACGTCTCTAACTTCAATAAACTCTGCTTAACCGAATTAGTCTTCAAAAGGGGTCTTCATACCGTAGAATCTAACTCACACATTTACGACCGCAAGTTGACCTATTTCATTACTTTGCACCAATATCGTATTTTCGTTACCTCAGTTATTGCCTTTAACACCATTGTATCATTTAACTCTTATTCTGTAGGAAAAGTATTCCTTATTGTCAATAATCATTCATTGTAATATTGCACAATTTCCGAATAAAATATATAATTGTTAATCAGTGTAAACAAATAATTTATTTATGTTTCCATTTAAACTAAAACTACAAAATCATTTCTGTCTCCCTTATTAAATATTGTGTATTTGATCAAAAGACCAAATTGGTGACCCTGTAATAAGAAAATTAGAAGAAATTTTTTAGGCTGGTTCTACAGAAATAGTTTTTAACCATAGAGTCGAAAAATTTGGTATGAATTGTCATATGATATGGTAAATAGTAGCTCTTTAGGTAGTTTTAAGCAAATTGGATGCTTTCATATATGATAAAAGTTACAAATTGTGTTATGTTGGCTACTTTGTAAAAGTCATTGATGAAAAGAATGAAGAATAGTAAATATTGTGAAAAGCAGACAAAAACCGTGTATAAGATATCTGAATTAGTAAATGTGCGAATAAATTTAGAGTTAATATATGTAATTGTGCTACAAGAGTTAAGGAGTAGAAAATGGAGGTGTGTAAATGGAGATATTGGACTCACCTAACATACTAATAGAAGTAGGCTGTATCCTCAACTTCATGAAAGAGAACACTGGAAAAATGTGAAAAACTAGCGGAGCGACCAGGCGTTGCTCGGGTGGAAGTTGAACACTAAATATATATATGTAAAAATGAACAATGAATAATTCTTTTATTCAATTATATAATTCCTATATAATTCTTATATTATAATTCGTATAATTCGTATATTTATATGATCCTTATATTCTTATGTATATTTATATTCATATATTCATTATGACATATCATATAGAGTCCAAAGTCGCATTACGCTGACACGAGTTTGGATAAACTTTTGATGTGCTTTCTATTTTATTTCTGCTGAATAAATTGGTGAATTATTTCTTTTTAAATTACTTAATCATTTTTTTAGATTTAGCTTAATAATGTAATAGTGTTAAATTCTGAAATGTTCATTTTCTGTATACATTCTCTCTTCGTTGTAAAAGATGAAGACATGTCTTGCTTAACGTTTAATTTTAAATCTTAAGCATTTAATTTTTGCTCATATGCATGTTTAATTGTAATTCATACTAAAATGCATATTTCAATTTCCACTTTTAGTTAACTCGGCAGATGATGATAACATCAGATCTGTCAATATGCGGTTTAAAATAAAAATATGGCTTCATCTTCAAATATCTTGCTTATCTCGCTAGACATTGCTACAGCTAAAATATTTGCCTTATCTTCAAATATTTTGCAAAATAATGCAGCCTGTTAAGAATAAAAAACAAAACAAGTCAACATTAAATAATAATGATGTCACTAAAAACTCAGTTTATAAATCCGAACAATTTTTCAAATATTCATTCTGATTGTCTGATCTGACTTTGAGGCTGAGCATTACCTGTAACATTTTAGCAGTAAACTACAGTGAGAGAATATCTTTGTCTTCTCCTTCGAGCCTTGCTCTCTTCAGAGAACTTATTCTTAAATAGAGAAAAATAATTTCCCTGTACGTTACAAGAAGAATCGGGGAACCTTCAGAGAATTTAGTAAGCTCCACAGAATCCTCCGATCCGCTACAAGAAGAAATCGGAGCGTAGTATAAGAGAAACTTCTGCGATTCCCTATACGGTACGGTAAGTACCAGATACTCCAGAGTAACAAATCCGTTGCTGCCACCTAACCAGAACCCCCGTCAACTTCGAACCGCCCAAGTCCATAGACGGAGGGGTTAACATACCTACTGTATATATATATATATATATATTATATGCCCGGCTCAGTTAATTGAATACCCTGTTAGGTCAACTGAATGCCCAGTTAGGTTAATTGAATGCCCGGTTAGGTCAACTGAATGCCCGATTAGATTAATTGAATGCCCAGTTAGACTAATTGAATGCTCGATTAGGTCAACTGAATGCCAGGTTAGTTTAATTGAATGCCCGGTTAGGTTAACTGAATGCCCGGTTAGGTCAACTGAATGCCCGGTTAGGTTAATTATACGCTCTTGACGATTGGTTTGGTTAAGTCATGATATTTTCATTAGTTTTAACGAAAATATCACAAATTAACCTAACCAATCGTCAAGGGCGTACAGTTGACGAAACAGGACATTCAATAATTTTACCGAAGGTTTCGATATATATATATATATATATATATGTGTGTGTGTGTGTGTATACATATATATGTGTGTATATATATATATATATATATATATATATATATATATATATATATATATATTAGGGTGGAGCGAAAATGGTCGTTTTTTCAAATTTTTCTTAAAAACCAAGTGTGTAGTGTAGAAAATGTGCCAAATGGTCTTAAATGAAGGCATGTAAAGTTTGAAACTATTTGGACAAGTCTTTTAGGTGCCCCCAGGGCATAGAATTTGTTTTTTTGGAAAAAAAATTAGGTGATTTCAATATTTTTTCATTTTTTTAAGAAATCCATCCATTCTTTGCAGTAGCTTGTATTAGGTTCATTATAAGTCCAATCATCAAATAAAATTTACAGAATGAACAATTTTAATTATCTTGAGGTGCCCCCCAGGCGCTCAAAGAATCATTATTTTCCATACAGCTCTTTGCTTATTCTGATTTACATAGTATATACTATATAAGGTCAGAATAACTCAGAACTCACCACGAGGAGGTGGCTGCATATCGAGTTCCACCCGTGCCCAGCCCAACCACCCAACCTAGCAAGGCACTTCTATATAATCAGTCATCAATATTGCTAATAAGATGTCAACGAGTTCTGCTATTATATCTTATAACGAGTATTGAGACTTGGTGTCAAATTTAGGTATTAGTTTCCTTGAGGCAAGTCTGGCCCCTGTGAATCCATCGCTAGATTTCACTCCACAAACAGATAATGATGCCTCAGTTACCAATTTAATTACTCTTTCCACTGCTTGTGTGTGGCAGGGATACTTCTTGATTTCAAGCTTGCCTCGTTCAGTTAATTGTTCTTCTATTTCACTGTCTGTTAGGCTCATTGTCAAAGGAGGTTCAGTTACTTCAGTTCCTTGCCAATTGATCATCTTGGTGTAATCATTGCAGTCAAAATTCAGTTCGGGAATTTTAAAGTGACGAATTTCGCTTTTCTTTTCCTCTCTGGCTTTCTTGATTCTCCGCCATCCAAGCTCTCGTACACATTCCCGTTCATCTTGCAGCATTGATAGAAGGATGTTTTCAGGATGAGCGAAATATGCGTTTCTTTGAATAACTGGACGAATTATATTCACAGTTTCTTTTTTCAGAGTTTTTGATAGTTGTATGGTTTTGCAAACATTCCTAGCGCCATAGACGACAGATGAATTTGATTTTATCTGAAACCACATCGGTGCGTACACTTTCATTATGAATTCAACAATGGCAATTAGATTCTCTGTTGGATCTTCTGTTGATATATATAAACGGAGTATTCGATTTGCTGTTGTCAACCATCGAGAGTGGGACATCTTTCCTGGATTACGGGGAGGCAAATCTTCAGGAACATTTCCTCTCGAAACAGCTTTATGAATATCATATAGATATTTTTGGTCAGAACTTAATCGACTGACTGTATCTCTGAATCAATTGGTAAGAATTCTTTCAAAGGGAGTTTGTGACAGTCTTGAAGTTGTTTGCCAATTAAACCTGTAAAGCCGCGCGAACCCGTTGTTTTTCCATCCAGTTGTTGAATTAAATGACGCAATGGGAGCTCATTTGCATGTAGTTGGCAAAGAAACCATTGTAAAGGTTTTCCTAGTTTTCCTTCAAGTAATGTGCAAACACCGCCCTTGGTGCCTGTGTTGACGGCTGTTCCATCGCATCCAACTACGGTAATATTTTCAGATCTATGACTTTGGATGAATTTTCTTCAGAAATGATGCGAATATCTTGCAAGACGGAGGTTGATATCAAGGCAGCTGCGCGGTCAGACGCTCCTGTTCTATCGCACGCCAGAGCTAAGGCAGGTAAAACCGATTTCTGTTCCGTAAGTTTCTGCTCCTTTTTCTGCCTTTTCTGGGGAGGAATATAATTATCATCACATTCATCAGAGGACGTCTCAGTACTTGAGACCGACGGTTCTTCTGATAAATCAACTGCCTCTGATGTACCTTCTGCTAGGCTTCTCAGGCTGCGGGATTTTCTAATTGCCGTTTTTTGTAGCCTTCGTGTTGTTTCAATATCTGCTACTCCGATGAACATTTTTCGCTCTGTTCGTTGATCCATCAAGAAATCCCGTTCTAAAACAGGGACTTTGGAAGCCTTCGTACAAGAGCATCTTTCAAAACACTTGCACTTGCATGAAGCAATGTCAAATAATTTCTTAGCTTCATTTTTTAATTTATTTATTTTCTCTTTATAACTTTCATTTTCCCGCCGCCCCTTGAATCCTTTTAATATCGTTCGATACTTCTTGTGGTGTACTTTTAACATATCCAAAATACGTTTCTCTGATAGCAATGGAATAGATGCTTTGGAGTAAATATCGATTATTTTCTTTGTAAGATTCTTCGCAATGACGTCTACAGAAGGATCTTTATTTGACGTTTGCTTTAGTCGATACCTTTCCCAGAGAAAACACTTCATCACGTCTTCATAAGTTGGAAGTTGACTCTCATTTAAGTCGTTACCACTGCCGAAAATGGGGCACAAGTTTGCTTGCCTCGTACGTGAGGTAGATGGTCTACTCGAGTCCTGCATCTTCAAAGAACAACGAATAGCACCGTCTTCTGTCACTGCCAGGCTAACACTGGCCTGTCAGGCTGTGAGTCAGTGAGAGAGTGAGTCCGTGAGAGAGAGAGTGGTGACGTTGATGTATCTATCTATATCTGATGTATCTATCACTACCGCTAAGTAACTACTGAAATATATTGACTTGTACAAATTCTTGAATATATATAATAAATGACATATTTTAACATACTTTACCGTCTCGGGGGCACCTGAAAATGAACTCCGATTGCAATGATGTTTTACAGTGATTATTTTTACACCAAATGGCACCTTTTTCCGACTACCCAAGTTCGACTTTTGAAAAAAGTGTATTTCGCTCCACCCTAATATAGGGTGTCCCAGGAGGAAATGTCAAGAATGCGCCATTTGACTCTTTAGTTATTTCTAAGTAGAAAGTATTATATCGACATGTGCCTGATTCCCAACCGTTACCGAGATACAGGCCTCTACATTTGGGTAACTAAAACATAATAAAAAGCCGATCTTAGATAATTAATATTCAATGACATTTAATGATGCATTGGCAACTGTGCAGATCCTCACATTATTTATTTACATTATTTTTTTGTCTGGGGGTTCTTGAAGAGTAACGTTTATCAGCGGGGTAAGCCCGAAACTAGGGAGCAGTTGGTTGCACATATACAGGATGCGTTCATAAACCTCAGAAATGAACTTCCGCGTTTTCCTTGGCAAGACTCGATGGATCGGAGGCTCGCCGCGTGCATTGAAGAAGGAGGGGGTCACTTTGAAACCATTCTGCAATAAGTGCAATAGTGTATTGTATGTTTGTACTTTTTGTAAACCACAAGTGTCATTAAATAGTATCTAAGATCGCCTTTTTATTATGTTTTAATTACCCAAATGTAGAGACCTGTATCTCGGTAACGGTTGAGAATCAAACCCATATCGATATAATACTTTCTACTTAGAAATACCCAAAGAGTGAAATCGTGCATTCTTGACATTTCCTCCTGGGACACCCGTCCGGTAGTCGGGACTACCAAAATCATACTTATCTTATGTATATCATATTATATTAGTATATTATATCATATTATATTATATTATCGACAATGAATAAAATCGCTTAAAACGGAAAATGTGTTTTTCGTAGGTTGTCCCGATAATACTAGATGAAAACAAAGTACTGGATGTTTTTAGCAATTACGGCGTTATTCTCTCATCCTTAACTTGCCCGAAATGTGAGAGTGAGTGCCTAATATGAAAAGATCAGAAGATATTTAGGTGAAATAACCAATATTAACCTGCTAGGTTAATTGAATGCCCGGTTAGGTCAACTGAATGACCAGTCAGCAACTGAATGCCCGGTTAGGTCAATTGAATGGCCAGTTAGGTCAACTGTACGCCCTTGATGATTGGTTAGATTAAGTTGTGATATTTTCGTTAGTTTAAACGAAAATGACGAGAGCAAAAATACATAATAAACAGTTTGGTAGTCCCGATAATACGTAAGTACCACATATATATATATATATATATATATATATATATATATATATATATATATATATATATATATACATATATATATACACACACATATATATATATATATATACAGGGTGGGCGGAAAGTAGCTCCCTATTTTGGATTGGTAAAAAAATACGTATATTATCCATTTATTTCAGAAGAAATAATATGAAAAGGTAGGCATACATGGTAGGTTTTCTCTAAAATTCAATGTGGGCTCCAACTCTTTCCACCAGCTTCTGGAGCCGCCCAGGAATGGCGTCCACTGACTTTAGCAGGAACTCCGGCGGGATGGAGGACATGACTTCCCGAATTCGGTCCTCCAGTTCTTCCAATGTCCTCGGTTTGGTGCGGTAGACTTTTTCCTTTACCCACCCCCAAAGAAAGAAGTCGCACGGTTACCGCTGAAAAACGGCAGAATCGGTTCAGTGTAACGGTGTGGTGTGGTATGACCTCAGATCAGGTTGTGGGCCCGTTCCTTCTGCGCAACACCATGAATGCTGAGCGGTACCTTGCTATGTTGCGAAACGAGGTCTGGCCGGTTGTCAGCACATGGGAGAACATCGACGATCTGATATTTATGCAAGATGGCGCCCCTCCGCACTTCGCTCTTGTTGTCCGTGAGTGGCTGGATGCCCACTTCCCTGGGCGTTGGATGGGTCGTCGTGGTCCACATCAATGGCCAGCCAGGAGCCCCGACTTGACACCGTGCGACTTCTTTCTTTGGGGGTGGGTAAAGGAAGAAGTCTACCGCACCAAACCGAGGACATTGGAAGAACGAGGACCGAATTCGGGAAGTTATGTCCTCCATCCCGCCGGAGTTCCTGCTAAAGTCAGTGGACGCCATTCCTGGGCGGCTCCAGAAGCTGGTGGAAAGAGTTGGAGCCCACATTGAATTTTAGAGAAAACCTACCATGTATGCCTACCTTTTCATATTATTTCTTCTGAAATAAATGGATAATATACGTATTTTTTTACCAAACCAAAATAGGGAGCTACTTTCCGCCCACCCTGTATATGTATATATATATATATATAAGTTGGAGCTCCGCCCATTTTATGACGTCTATGAGGTCACTATCTTTCAACCAATCCGGAATACAGAGGCCTCCAACGGCCTCAGATAACCTCGGAGGCCAACACCACATAGTCTACGTTCTTCCCCGACCTTAGTTACCCTTTTTCTCCAAGTCTCATCTAAATCTAGCCAGTGATTTGGTTGGCCATAAGAAACAAAGAAAGAATGAAAATTCGCAGGCAGTTTGACAATCACAAAAATTAGTATAGATTTGGAAGACTTGCAGATTAGATTTGTGTAAATATTTCTTCAGTACTAGGGTAATGTATTTTTGCAATGACTGACCACCTACAGTGGTGAATAACAACAGTACAAAGAGGATAGCTTTAAGAAAGAACATTATAAGTCTTTAATCAAAGAAAAATTATAAATTGTAGTAAGGCTAAGTTTAGTTCATAGTGACAATCTGGTGAATGGAGATATAATTAAGATGAAATTATGAATAGGGAAAAAGATGAGAGTTGACCTGACAGCATTTAGACACGAATCTGAGGAGAAGGGAGGACAGCTTAGCTTGAGCACTAACTATTATATTTGCTGGTCTGTTAATTATACAAAGATGAATGGAAAAATCAAGTGTAGTAGCCATTTACAAAGGGTAGTAAAAATGAGATGAGAAGCTAATGGGATGTTAATTTAGCAATGTTGTCAGGAAAGATATAAGAAACATTAAAAATTTCCGCATCTTTCTTCATATATAAGTGAATGTTTTAAACTTATTCGACATTCAAAAGAAGTTAGCGATGCTCCAGAACATATTATTGATAAGTTATAATAGAAGAAAAAATTGTGACTTCAAGTGTTTTGAAATAGATGGTGAACAAAGATTTTATTAAGGAATGTCTAAGATGTACATAAATTATGAATTGCAATAATGTTTACTAAAGGGTTCTTATACACAAAAGCCTTTTGGGTATTTTGCTAAGCCTTACAACTGTCATACTAAAATAAATCCTGGCTGCAATGTTATTATTGCCTCTGAAGAAAGAATCAAAAGATATTTGTGGTTTATGGTGCCTTCAGGACAGAGCCAGAATGGGAAATAAATTTGAATGTCGTATGGTTTTTAAAGGTCTCCACTCATATGATTGTGTGTGTGTGTGTGTGTGTGTGTGCGTGTTGAAAGATATCATATTTAAATAGATTGGTAGTAAACCTTTTAAGGTATATGATGAAGGGAATCAAAATGTTTAAAAATTTGAGGACAGAGAATCTCCTTTGTACATATTAATCTCATTTAAATTTTGGTATACGTAACATTCCTTTATAGTTAAATGAATGTTCTTTAATATATATGTTACGCGGAATCGGTGAAACTGCGTATTTCATAAAATAAGCAAAACATTGCTTATTCAATGAAATTGGCAGTCAATTTGCCAAATTCATGAAATATGCGAAGTTATTGCTTATTTCATGAAATACGCAATTTCGCTCTGCCAATTTCATGAAATAGGCAGAGGAAAAGCAGAGTTCAACTGTCAGTTGCAAACTATATTTAAAACAAAATACAATATACTTAAAAATAATAACAATAATAATAATAATAATGATAATAATAATAATAATCTTTATTCTGAAAGAATACATTGCATAAGATATACATTGCATCCAGAAATGTTAACACAATGTTGTCATTAACGTTTAATTTTGTATTTTTAGTGACAAGTAGTTTAATTACAATATTTTTGTCTGAATATGCCGTTGGGAAGCATGACAGCTTTTCCGGCAAAAATCTTTGATATTCAATTCTATTTTTACAGAGGAAAATAAGAAATATAAATAGAATTAGTAAAAAATAAATTAAAGTTGCATTTAGTTAACTATGTCATTGCAAATGAAAATTGAAATAAGTTTTTAAATAATAGAAAAGGAAGAGGTAAACAATACGGTATGATAATAGAAATAATAGAAAAGAAAAATGGTAGACAATACGGTAAACAGAACATACTGAAATACCGAACTAATTAATTTGTTTTATTACAAATTAGTAATGATGATACACTCTTAGAGTTACAAAAATACAGATAAATGAGACATATTATAACTATGACGTACTGTAATATAATGGAAAATTTTAACATATGATTTATATAGCTTGTGTTTGCACCCAATTTAAGATTGGAGTTTTGCATATACAGTGTAATAGGTAATTTTCATTGTTTAGTAATATTTACAAGTTGCAATATATATATATATATATATATATATATATATATATATATATATACAACCACACATATATTAATAGGAGTTAATAAAGTGTTTCTTTAGCGAGTTGCAAAACGAAATTAACGATGGTGCTTGTCTGATATTCATAGATAAAGCATTCCAGATATCTTCCCCTTTGGAGGAGCGTGCATTTTCTGCAATTTGCATCGAATAATTTGGTTTATGTACGAAATCATTGGGAAGCCTTGTATTATGATTATGGTTGGTCTGATGGGGGGTAATCGCCCTGTGAATGGGCGAGGTATAGTTTCTATTATTAGCAACTTTGTACATACTAATACCAAAAGTAAGCTGATACAGGTCATTTAGTTTTAGAATATTTAAATAGTTGTTGTTGTTGTTTAGCCGATCAGCCCACCTGATCGAGCAGGCCGGCGGCACCCAGGTAACCGATCGCCCTCTCCGGAGTGGACCAGAGGTTCAGCGCACTAGTGATGTTGTGTTGTGTTCGTTGTTGTGCGAGAGCGGTACAGTCTGTCATAATGTGTTCATTTGTTTGTGGTGTGTCCTGGCACAGGTGGCAGGTGTCGTCTGTGGAGTTGTCTAGTCTGTGTTTATATGTCCGTGAGTTGGGGTGATGTCCACATCGGAATCGTGCTAAGTTAACTCGATCCGATCTGCTCAGGCTGATCTCTGACCTGTTAATGGGTGGCGGGGTGGCGGCTTCGCACCATAGGACCGCATTCGGACCGAGTCGTGTCAGTGCTTTGTGGGTTAGGTGTGTGTGTATGTGTTTTCTGTACTGTGTGATGTCTGTGGGGCGTGGTATGGAATAGAGTATATGGTTATAATGTCTCTCTGGTGTTACCTTAATGGTGCGAGGTGTTAGTGCATGATTGTACATGTAGTGGCAAGGGTGTTGTGGGTTAGTTGTCGGTGCTGCCATGAATTGTGTTCCTCTCATGTCTAAATGTTCCCTAACTTTCAGTATTTTTGTTTCTGTGTGCAGGTGTTCTACTGGTGTTGTTTGAGTGCATCCTGTAATGATACGAAGTGGGTTGTTTTGTATTGTCTGTAAGGTGTTTATGTGTGTGTTTGAGATAATGGGTGCCGAGCATGGGCTAGCATAGTCATAACTGAGCGAATATATTGTTAAGCGTGTTAAGTCTTGAGGTGATGGTTGATTTTGTGGGCGCTACTTTGAGTCTATTGTGTGTGAGCCAGTCTTGTATACTGTTTATGTATGTTTGTAGGTTATTTGTAGCGGTGTCGATGTTGTTGTGGGTGGATATTAGGGTGATGTCATCTGCATATGATGATAAGGTAAGCTTGTTATCTATGGGTGTTGGAATGTTATGCATGTATAAGTTGAACAGTGTTAGTGAGAGAACAGAGCCTTGAGGGACCCCGTTCGGAAAAAAGCTTGTTTTTGGATGACTTGCCATTAAATGTGACATGTGAGTATCTTCCTGAAAGATAGTTGCTCAGCCACCTTTTGGTGTTATTGTGCATGTTTGTGTTGAGTATTTTGTTTGTGAGAGGAAAGCGTGGGATAGCATCAAATGCTTTACTAATGTCTATTGTTGCTAATAGTGTACGTTGAGCTGGTCGTCTGGAGTTGATGCCATCCATGATATGCTGCGTGAGGTCTGAATCCATGTTGAGTAGGCGATAGTGGAATGTGTGGGTTGGTGATTTGTAAGATTAGTCTTACTGTTACTTTGGAAGGTGTGCATAGTAAAGTAATGGGTCTATCGGAAGCTGGTTCTGTTGGATTTTTGTTTGGTTTGAGTAGTGTAATAATTTTACCTTGTTTCCATATGTCAGGAATAATACAGTGTTGGTATGAATATGTGCTGATATTTGTGAGAGCTAATATTCCCTGTGGGCCCAAGTGTTTAAGGTGTATGTTAGATATGTTGTCTGGTCCAGTAGCCTTCGAATTCTTAATGTTTTTGATGATTTTGGTGGTCTGGTCTGTATTGAAGGGTGTAATGGTCGTGTCGAGTCTGTAGGTTTTCTTGTGTCTGGTTGTTTGTCTGTCTGCGTGTTTCTGGTTGTTTTCTCTGTTTTAGTGACTTATATTTGCGTAGTGATTAACTAGAATGTTAGCTTGTTGCGTGTATGTTGGGATGTTATTTTGGCTGCGACAGATAGCCACCTGTGAGGTGTGAATGCCGCTGTTAAAATGGGTAATGCTGTTTATAGTCTTGTATAGCCTGGATGTATCTGTGGAGTGGTTTATTGTTGGTATGAATTCCCTAAATGTTTCTGTTTGTTTTTCTCTGAGTTTGTTGTTTATTTCTGTGTTGAGCTGTTGTATCTGCTGTTTTATGACTTCTGTGTGTGGTGTTTGTGTGTTATGTTTGAGGTTGTTACGTTGCCTTATGAGGTGGGCTATTTCTCTAGTGTAATTTGGGTTGTATTTCCTAATGTTGCCCTTGGGTATGTATTTGTTTGCGTTATTGATGATCTGATTAAATGTCTTGAGTGTTGTATTGATGTTTATGATGGGTGTGCTGTTTAATGAGGTGAATTGTTCCTCAGTCTGTATTTTGAACTGTTCCCAATCAGCTTACATGTAATTTGTGTAAGTGTGCCTAAGGCTGTTGGGGCAGAGTGTAGAATGTGTTGTAATGATGATGGGAAGGTGGTCTGGTGACAGTTGTTTTTCTGTTCTCCAGTGTGTATGTGTTGCTAGTGAGGGGGAACAGAACGTTATATCTGGGGAGGAGTTTGAATATCCTGCTTGATGTGGCATGTGTGTATGTTCTTCTGTATTGTTAAGAATGAAGAGGCTGTTTAGTTGTGTAGCTATGTTGGCGCCTCTGGTGTTGCTTTGGTTGTGCAGGTGCCAACTAGTGTCTTTAGCGTTGAAGTCTCCTCCTAACTTGACATTCGTGAGAGAGGCCAGATTGTGTAATTGTGGATTGTAATTGGCTGGCACCTGAGGTGAACTATCTGGTGGGATGTAAATGTTGATTAGTGTGGTGTTGTGTTTTGCGTGTGTTTTAATGTTAACTGCTGTATTTCTATCGTGTTATCTGCTTGGATTGAGTTTGTAATGTTTTGGGTGGCATCAGTGTAGCTAATGCTTTTACGTATGTAAGTGATGAGTCCACCCTCTTACCCCCAGTACGATCTTGACAAATCGCCGTGAAGTCAGGGATGGTGGGTGTTTTGTGTGTGCGTTTTAGTTTTGTTTCTTGTATAAGTGCTATGTGAATGTTTTGTTTGTGTACGAATTCCCTAAGCTGCATGATTTTGTTTGTGAGGCCATCTACGTTGTACTGTAATATGTTAATATTATACTTCTGTATGTGTCTCATGGTGCTATTGTGTCTATGTCTTTGTGTATGGTGACATGTGTAAGTTGTAATGGGGCCTGGATTAGTCTTAATGTCGCCGGAGAGTAGGAGTAGTCCGGGGAGCACGCAATTGCTCCCCGTAAATGAAAAAATAGCACGTTGAGAATAGGTCCGGCCCCTGGAGCCGATCGGCACTCTGACCGTGCCATGCAACAGGCTGTCGACTGTCAGTCTGGCCAACAGTAGACAGCCCGCTGCACGGAGATTTGAGGAAGTTTGGCCACCAGCGCGTTGATGTTTTAGTTTGACGTCGCCTCTTCTTCGCGTTGACGTGTCCCACGCTGGAGGATGCAGCCACTGTTAGAAGCTTCCTCGTCAGCTGCTAACACTTTTTTCACGTTGTTCTAGCTACCTGTTCAGAGGTTTTTTTATAAACAAATCTCAGTTTTCTGCTCAAAAAGGCTCTTTCTAATTTTAAAATTGATTATTCATGGAAGGAAGATGTTGACTTTTATTTTGCAGCAACAGTTGATGATATTTATGTTACTTTATTGATTAATGAAAATGATTAGGCTCTTCAAGTAATAAAGATTTCTTTCGTAATAATTGATAAATACGAAATACAAAGCGTATATGCAAACATGATGCTTAGACTACTTGAACATTGAACATTGGAGAGATATGAGATTGCCTGTTATCATGGTTTGAGAGAGTTCGTAAGCATTTTTTATGGATTACTTCTATCAGATATCGTATATAATTCTTTGTACTTCCCCATGCTGTGATTTCATATTATAAATGTGAATGAATAAATGAGTAATACAATGTGAGGAGGGGATTTTGAGAAATTGTTTTTTGTGAGTTTAAATATTATATAGCGAAATCTAGATATTTTTGATTTAATATGTTGTGTGTGGCTTTTGAAATTTAATTTTTCATCTAACTTAATGCCAAGAACTTTAACTTCATTTACTTTTGCAAGAGGAGTGTTTCCAATTATTAATGGTGTGTCCAGGATTGCAGTTTTTTTAGTTACAATCATATATGATGATTTTGTCAAGTTTAGTAAAAACCTATTTTTACACATCCATATATACAGTAGACATTATTTAATTGCCTGTTCACTTCGTTCATTAAGTAGGTGATATCATGGTGTGTAGAAGTGTGTTGTATCATCTGCATACTGAATACAGCCTAAAGTTATTGATCCATAAAAATCATTTACATGCATTAAGAAGAGTAAGGGTCCAAGAATAGATCCTTGTGAGTGACCTTGTGGAACCCCACTTTCCAATAGAGCATATTGTGATGAAATGTCATTTACTTTAACATACTGGTGGCAATTAGAGAGATAGGACTTAAACCAGTTTAGCATATTTCCCCTTATGCCATAGGTGTTTAATTTATCTAGTAAGCTATCATGTGAGAGCGTATTAAAAGCTTTCGACAGGTCAAGGAAAACTAAACGTGTGTTTTTTGCAGTTTGGTTTTTATCGATATTTTCCAATAGCATATTCATGGCGTCTTCTGTGGTGTGGCCTTCTCTAAACCCAAATTGTGTTTTTGCTAGGATGTCGTATTTAGCTAAGAATTTGATCAGTCTATTGTATACCTGGCTATCTTCAGGTGATCAGGGAATACACCTTGTACTATTGACTCATACGTTTTGTGTGTTTGGTTGCTATATCATCTGATATTAGTTTATATATTTTCACTGGAATTGAACTGATATCAGCGCTTTCATTTTTTAAGTTTTTCAATGTAGCTGATGTTTCGTTTGACAGAATTGGTTTAAAGAAGAAAGCACTGGGTTTGGGTTGTTGCATATATTGTTGGTAATGACTGTCTGATTGTGGAATGGCTGTTGCCGTATTGTTTCCTATTTTCGAAAAGAAATTGTTTAATAAAGTGGCCATGTCTCTGGGCTCACTGTAGGAAATTCCATCCTGTGCTACCAAATTTGCGGGATTTGTCTTTTCCTTTTTGGCGTTAGTATTGTATAATAACAAAGCAAAATATACAGCCAAGTATCTAACCTATTTTGATGAGGTTTTGCAGGTATGGCGTGGGTGGCACGAACTGTACAAAGGTTTCCAGCTTTTAGACACGGGCATATTTTGGTCAGACAGCTGGTTCGCCAGTTAGGTCAGGTTAGATGTGGTTAGGTTAAGTTTTAAAATACTTTAGCATCCGTGCGCATATAGCTACTCTTTTCTATTAAAGATTAACAACGGTGCGTGT
Source organism: Bathynomus jamesi (assembly GCA_023014485.1). Classification (NCBI taxonomy): domain Eukaryota; kingdom Metazoa; phylum Arthropoda; class Malacostraca; order Isopoda; family Cirolanidae; genus Bathynomus; species Bathynomus jamesi. The sequence goes on along the minus strand of JAJOZX010001818.1, from coordinate 195,662 downwards.
AACCCTAAAGAGTTTGTTAATTTTCACCAGACAAAAATATTTATCGTATAATATTTGTCCTTGGGAAGTCTCAGAGTGAAGTTTTCGCCATTTAATTAAATTTAAACTAAAATATAAGTATATCATCGCAAAATATCAAGCATTTCATAACGTAACCTAGCCTAGCTGCCGAACCAACTGTCTGACCAAAAGACGTTCCTGTCTGAAAGCTAGAAACCTTTGTAACAGAACAGCTCGTGCCACACACGCCATACGCGCAAAAACCCATCAAAATAGGTTAAGTACCTGCCTGCATATTTTGACTTGAGTAGACTATATTTTGCTTTAAATTTACTGTAGTTTGCAACTGACAGTTTTTTGTGTATTTTGCTTTAAATATAGTTTTCAATTGACAGTTGAACTCTGTTTTTCCTCTGCCTATTTCATAAAATTGGCAGAGCGAAATTGCGTGTGTCATGAAATAAGCAGTAACTTTACTAATTTCATGAATTTGGGAAATACACTATCAATTTCATGAAATAAGCAATATTTCCTTACTTCATGAAATAAGCAATATTTCCTTACTTCATGAAATAAGCAATATTTCCTTACTTCATGAAATAAGCAATATTTCCTTACTTCATGAAATAAGCAATATTTCCTTACTTCATGAAATACGCAATTTCACCGATTACACGTAACATACATTTATTGTTGGATTAACTGTTTCATTTAACGAGACAAAAGTTGGTTATTGTATAGGATAGCAAATATGAAGGTTAAATAAATTAGTCTTTACAAATGATGTAAAATGTAGTTGTACTAAAGTTGCTAGCTTTGGGACAAGTATTTTAGTAAATTGAAGAATCTAAGGAAATGATTCTGGTGAGTGTCTGGACGGAAGATTGTCTTCATTGTAAAGTGTGTGTTGTGACTATAAAATATGTTTAATGAAAGCTGTTGCAGAGAATGATGACACTTTGGTTAGCTTCAAGAAAGAATTTTATGAATTTTTTAGTGAAAGAGAAATCTTGTCAATAGCTGGGGGGTTTTGTACAGTTATTGTATTAGAGAATACAATACAGTATGCATTTGAGATACTATGATTCTTAATTTGAAAAGGAATAACCTAGAGAGGGCTGCATAATTTTGATGGTGCTCTTCCAATACGTGCTCTACCGTAAAATTTACATTCCAATATGTGCTAACTAACGAAAATATCACGACCTAACCTAACCAATCGTCAAGGGCGTACAATTGACCTAACGATTGGTTAGGTTAGGTCGTGATATTTTCGTTAGTTAGCACATATTGGAATGTAAATTTTACGGTAGAGCACGTATTGGAAGAGCACCGTTTTGATTTATTCTTATAGATTGAGCTGTCTGAATGCTTTGCCTCTTACATACAGTAAGTTACCCTAAATTACTGTAGGCGAGACCAGAAATTAATAAGTGCTGAGATCTACAGTAAAATTCATGAAACTGGAAAATCTTTGGGAGCCAAGGAATGAAAATGCTGTTGTAAGGTTAAGTTGCATAGTCCCTTAAAATTTGACGCCTAACATTAGCCTGAGACAAATTCACCCCAAAGAAGCTAAATGTAAATCGGTGCCTAGTGTTAATTCTGTGCATTAAGTGATGTGATTAATTCAGTCTAAGGATGGAATTACTCCCCAAACTAATGAATGAAAGCAACTAAAACCTAGCCTTATATTTAAAATGTACCAGTTATACAGGTCTTGTGAAAAATTTTACCGAAGAACTTTTGTTATATGATCCTTATTGAAAATGTACCCAAAGAATTTTTATAATATGGCCCTACTCCTGCCTAAGTCTAGTTTAAAATACAAAGATTTGTGAACTTACAGAACAATAAAAAAACCTGAAAATAGGGGGTTAATTTATCATTTATATATTAAAAAACATTTAATATAAATTTATAAAAGATATAAACAGTTGGAACGTCAAGAACAAATGGTATTTATAATAACTTAAAAATGCATTGTTTACTTCTATACACAGACTTTTATTAGAGTTTGCATTGTTCCCCCATAGGTATGGAAGATTGCCCTCAGTGAAAAATATACGAGAGAGAGAGAGCGAGAGAGACCGACCTTCACCCTTATCAACCCCACCCCCAACACCTTTAAGATTAAAATTCTTGCTCTTTTTCCTCTTTTTCCTCTTTTCCCCTCTATCATATATTTATATTGCATCATCGTGTTGTCGGTGACCCCTATAATTCATACTATGACGTCACGCACATATTTTTATTTATTTTCCAGTTTAAGCTTAATTGTTTGTTTGTCTGTATTAAAATGGTGGCTGGGAAAGTCCATCGTATGACGTCATATACACATATTTGCATTATTATTTTTATTATCACCATCCCTTCATGTTATCTCCCCATTATCCCCCCACTCTCCCACCTTTGTATATTTTTTTTTTTTTTTTTTTTTTTTTTTTTTTTAGTTCGGGAAGAACCGATTCGCCTCTATTTAAAGGGCATATCTCAGCGGAAAAACAAAGAAAAAGTGAGAGGAAAGACAGAGGAAAAAGAAAGGGTGGAGGGGACAGTCGAAGTGGAAAAAGACCAAGGATGACAAGGACTGCAGGGTCGAGCCCCACCATCCTTGGGTGCTAGGGCCGGGAGGGCGCACATGAAACCTCCAGGAACAAGCACGTACAAACGAGCACAAAGAGCACTCAAGAGCACGAGCTTAGAACCCCCTTGCGGGGATTATATATATATATATATATATATATATATATATATATATACCGTATGCGCCTCGGTAGTGTAGCGTTTAGCATCGCTGACTACAAATACATCGGACCCGGGATCGAGATCAGGTAACGGCAGTCAGCGTGCAGCAAAACCCAGCTGTTCATCCTTCCACACAACGAAAAAGAAATTGGTTGTTAGATAAATGGGCACCCTGGGTAGCCCAGTGGTTAAGACGCTGCGCTGCTGATCGGGGAGTCGTGAGATCGAGTCCGGGCGACGACTTTGTAATTTCTAACCGCCTGTGGTGGGCGTGGTTCGGATTCCACGTTAAACTGTAGGTCTAAGGTGGAGTGACAAGCTTGACCTTCGTCTGGATGAACAATTGAGGCGGAAGTAAAACCAAGGTTAACCAAGGTTTATAAAATTTATATTTCTATATCTTCCTTTTTCATTTCTATATTTTCCTTTTTCCTTTTTTCCCATCTCTCATTACCCTCATCCTTTCAACAATTCGCCATTTCCCTCATCTCTTTTGGACATGGAAATAACGGTGGCCACTAAAGTTCATAGTATGACGTCACACATGCATGCATATATATATATATATATATATATATATATATATATATATATATATTAGTGGTGGACCGGATATCCGCGACATTTTTAACATCCGCATCCGCACTTCTGACAGCGGATGTTATGCGGATATTACCTCAAATAAATTATGCAATTTACAATTAAATTAGCTTATAAGGCCATGCACATTTCATGTAAAGTATTAATTATTAATAAACAAACAAATATATAAACCTCAAAATATAAATACCTGGTAACACAGAAAATTTAATGAAACTTGTTTCATTGAATTTTCTGTGGCTGAAACTCTTGAGAAAGTTATTATTTTTATCATAATGAAAACATTAATATTAATTTTAATTCTTATGCATTGCCTGCCATAATAGTAATATCACGAAATTTGAAAAATTATGTCATATATTCATAATTCTATATTATATTGATAGATTAACTAAATATCCGCATCCGCGAATATTGAAAAAAAAAATCTGCATTCGCATCCGCAGATTTTGAAAAACTGACATCCGGTCCACCACTAATATACAGGGTGTACATAAAGTCAGGATCTATTTTTGTGAAGCACTTGGAAATTATATGGAATTCAATCATAAAATGATAAAGTGGTAACATTTATTAAATAATTAAGAGTAGGATTCGACGTGACGCCCATCAGTATCCCTGCACAGCTCAAATCGTTCCGCAGCATTTCTAAACACATTCTGGAGCATTTGCGGGGTTATGTTATCTGCAGCAGTTCGTATACGTGTACGTAAGTTTTCAAGACTCGTAATCTTCGTCTGATAGACGTGCGATTTGATAAAGCCCCATGCAAAGAAATCTAAAGGGGTTAAATCTGGTGATCTCGCTGGCCAAGGTCTGTTGCTTCCGCGTCCGATCCAGGGATTTGAAAAACGTCCATTTAGATAATCCTGAACAATTTTGGCATAGTGACAAGGAGCACGATCATGTTATAATGTTATAATGTTTCAGACCAACAAAGACCCTAGGATCCACTCATGGCTGGTCTACCTAACTGTGTTCGTAATCGTGTATTGTGTATGTCCTCCGTGGTGGCGGAGGGGACCTACAATTTTACGTGGGTTCCGAACCACAAGAACATAAGAAACTTATTTAAAAACTGCCGGTAAATTGGCAACGACCAATTTTTACGAAACTAAATAATTATCAATTTAAAAATAATTAATTATCGGTTTAAAACTAAAGATAGAATCTCTCGGTCCAGAGGAGCAAGTCATAATAGACTACTATCCACAAATATGTTACATTCTATATCTATTTATAACGGACATGCAAATATATCAGATCCAAAGAATCCAGTCAATTTCATTACGGTATCCATCAAGTCACGGTCCATATCGATTGCGGACCAAGTCAAAATTTACAACCATATACATTATCAATTTAAAAATAATTAATTATCGATTTAAAACTAAAGATAGAATCTCTCGATCCAGAGGATCAAGTCATAATAGACTACTATCCACAAATATGTTACACTCTATATCTATTATATAACGGACATGCAAATATATCAGATCCAAAGAATCCAGTCAATTTCATTACGGTATCCATCAAGTCACGGTTCATATCGATTGCGGACCAAGTCAAATTTACAACCATATACATTACAATATATACACTTACGAGGAAAAGTGTAGGTGTGGCTGTAAAGACTGTACAGTAATGTAGAAATGTGTGTGCACCCATTATGGGTCTCCCATTTAAAGGTGTTTGTGGGGCAAGTGAAGATCATGAGTTTTTCAATACCTCACAGTACTATGGGGGGCACCGCTAGGCAGAGGAATCTCTTTAAATGGGGTGTGTAAGGACAGAGAGTATCCCCTAACCCAAGACGCTGCCTCCCTATATCCCACAACACTTGTGTTGAGCTGTGGGATCTATCCCCACAAAGCCTTAATTTTACTACCTTAAACTATACCCTTTCTATCAACATGCGCGTCCAATCGATTCTTAAACATGTTTATAGACGTGCTACTAATTACTTCTACCGGCAAACTATTCCAGCTATTTACTATTCTATGCGTAAAAAAGTTTTTCTCAACTGCTGTCTCGAACCTTCTACTTGTCAACTTACACCCGTTATTTCTAGTCCTATTATATTGAGATATTTCGAAAAAGCTAACTCTATCTACGTTATCAAACCCATTCATAATTTTGAAAACCTGGATTAGATCACCCCTTAACCTCCTAGTCTCGAGTGTAGTCAATTTTAACTCTTTAAGCCTATCCTCGTACGACTTTGACCTAAGAGACGAAATCATCTTAGTTGATCGTCTTTGAACTCTCGATTTTGTGTATATCTTTGCGCGTATGCGGATTCCAAAATTGGACCGCGTACTCCAAATGGGGTCTAACTAATGATTTATAAAGTGGAACTATAATATCGCGCGATTTGTACTCAAAATTTCGAGCTATAAAACCTAACACTTTGTTCGCCTTATTGACCGCCGCTGTACTTTGTTTCGCTACTTTTAAATCACCAGTGACTATAACTCCTAAATCTTTTTCCTGCTCTACGCTTGTTAAATCTTTCCCTGACATACTATACGCAAAATTACCGTTACGCGAACCTATATGCATAATTTTGCACTTATTCACGTTAAATCTCATTTGCCATGTGACTGACCAATCAACGATTTTATTCAGATCTTCCTGAATTTTACCTCTATCTTCGTCATTAATCGCCCTACCACCCAGCTTCGTGTCATCCGCAAACTTTGGAACTGTACTGACTAGGCCGACATCTAAATCGTAAATATATATAAGAAAAAGCAAGGGGCCCAATACAGAACCCTGACGAACGCCACTCGCTACATTAGCCCAACACGACTCCGCTCCATCAACGACCACCCTCTGTTTCCTGCCTCGCAACCATTCTTCTAGCCAATTTATTACTACACCCCTGATTCCATGAGCCTTAGTTTTTTCAATCAGTCTTTTGTGCGGCACGGTGTCAAACGCTTTTTGAAAATCTAAATACACTACATCAACCACCCGATGTCTATCGTAAACGTTAACCACGCTTTGGAAAAATTCTAAAAGATTAGTTAAGCAAGATTTGTTTCGCCTAAAACCGTGCTGCGTATTTCTAACCAGATTATGCACTTCTAAGTGTTCGACTATACGATCCCTAATTATTGATTCCAGTAGCTTACCTACAACAGACGTTAAACTGATTGGCCTATAATTTCCCGCCACACCTTTATCGCCTTTCTTAAAGATAGGTGTTACGTTTGCTAACTTGAAATTATCTGGTACGCACCCTTCAGAAATAGACGCATTAAAAATCTTTGTTCGCGGCACAACAATGCTATCTTTTAATTCTTTTAGTTGTATGGGATATATGGAATCCGGACGCGGTGATTTACGCGTTTTCATTTTATCAATATAGCGCATTACTTCCCCTTCACTAACGACAATATTATCCAAAATATTACCATTATCAAAAGGTATTATGTCTATGACCGTAGGGATATTCGTTACATCTTCTATAGTAAAAACTGACGTAAAAAATTCGTTTAGCAAGGTACTAACAATCCTATCCCCAATCAGCTGAGGTTCAAAGAATTGCTACAACATGTCCAGCTAAATAAGCCCCGTAACTGTAGCTTCAGCAAAGAAAAAAGGACCATAAACCTTAGATTTTGTTAAACCCATCCAGACATTAACTTTAGGTGAGTCTCTTTCCCAGTTTTGGACGAAATCATTCGGTCTTTCATCTGCCCAAATTCGAAAGTTATGGCGATTTACTTTTCCACACGTATGGAAAGTGGCTTCATCACTAAAGAGAATGTTGTCCATTAAATTATCACTCCAGATTTGTTCTACGAGATCAGCACACACAGCACTTCGTCGAGGGAAATCTTCCTCATGTAAATCATGTAAAACCTGCAAATGCTAGCTTTTCTTCTGCAAATTAACTTTCAGAATTTTGTGACCAGATGACGTCGGGAGGCCGAGTCTGTGTGATGCAGCACGAACGGACGTACGTGGCTCCTCAGTGATAATTCCGCGTACTGCATTCACGGTAAGATCTGACATACACGGTCGTCCTGATCTTGCTTCATCATTTACAGATCCCGTTCGTTTAAATTTGTTCACCAATTTTCGTATTGCCTTGTCTATTGGCCCCGGCTTATGAAATCTCCTTCTAAACTTCTCTCTGATGTCATTGTATTTCTTTCCCTCGATTCGCCAAATTACTATTGCCACACGCTCTTCTGTATTCATTCTTAGGGCTTCTGAAAAGAAAAATAGAAAAAAATAATTATTTCACAAAAATAGATCCTGACTTTATGTACACCCTGTATATACAGTATATATATATATATATATATATATATATATATATATATATATATATATAATACACAATTTACAATATGTGTATATATATATATATATATATATATATATATATATATATATATATATAATGTTACGGCATTCGGGAGGTGCCCCCTTGGGGCATTGGTTTCTGCGAGTATGTAGAAGAATTACGGCATTTGGAAGAGTGAGGCCCATGGTGTAATGGTATCGCATCTGACCGGCAATCGGAAGATCCCGAGTTCGATTCCCGGGTGGTTACCTCATTTTTTCATTTGTTTCGTTCTCTCTCTCTCGTCTTGCGCGGAATCTCCTATACAAGCGTCGTTCTTTACGACATATATATATATATATATATATATATATACATATATATATATAGACACGAAAATTTATTTATTTTATATTTAATTTTCCTTACGACCATCCTGCTTATCAAACTCATTGTTTACCTTTGTTTACAGCTGTGGTTAAAATTTTGCTCTTTTCTCCTTTTGCACTCTTTTAACCTTTTTCCCCTCACCTCCCTTTTTCATTTCCAGCAGTTTCTCCTCTTGATACTGTCACTGGCACTCCCTTCGTTTCAATGGCAATTGCTCGGCTTAAATGTTCACATACTACTGCTTTCCTTGGCTCTCAGTCTCACATTATCAGGTATACCCGGCTCATCAGGAATTTTCGCGGGCCAGATGCCTAATCTTCTTTTGAAGACTTCCACATGAACACCAGCTGTGTTCTTGATGGCCTTTGGTAAATGGTTAAATATTTTTAGCCCTCTGACAAGCAAGCTATTTTCCCTCAGAATTGAGGATGTCCTTTGTCTGGAATTTATAATAGTTTGTGAACACTTCATACACATTCTACCTTTCCTATTTTCCAATGTTGTTTGGATGGTTTTCGGGTTCAGTTTTAGTTTAGGTGCTGGTTTCGATATTATTTTCCATACGTCTATTACTCTGTATCTCACTTCTTTCCAGCGAATATGGATTTAATTCGCGCATTTTTTCATTTAGTTCTTTTCAGCCATTGATCTTGGCAGTGAAATTTCTTTGATTTTCTTCGAGCTTCTTGTTCTTCTTTTTTCATACGAAGACGTGAAGAGTGAGCAGTATTCCAGTTTTTGTATGTTCGCTGTTTTTAGCAAGGGGAATCATTACTCGCTTGTCCCTTCTTTTAAAAGGTTCTCAGTGTCTGTCCCAAATTTTTTTTTGCTCTGTTATCGCTATCTTCGTATCTCAAATTTCACATCGTCTTTAATTATAATTCCTAGAACTTCAGTTTCTCAATTCATCCATATTTTAAAAACTTAAAATTTTCGGTGTTAAATTTTGTTGTTCCGTTCTGACCACCTGTATATTCTGTTTGCGTCCGTTTGTAAAGCTTCCACACCTGCGTTTCTAATTTCTCTGCTGAATTTTGTGTCATCAGTAAAGGATGTTATGGTACTACTACTGGTTACTTCGTTATGTGTCTGTTAGAACGATAATGAATAGGAGTGGGGCTAATATTGTTCTTTGTGTTACTTGGTCTACGTACATCCAATTCTGATGATGGTATACGTTCGATTTTAACAATTTATTGACGTTTTCTGGGAAAGTTATTGATTCATTTTTTCACTTTGCCCACTATTCCCTTACGTTTCATTTTACTGTACGTGATATTATACTGTGATCACAATTGGTGAATATTTAAGCAAATTCCACGTATATTAAATTGTAATTTTCATTTCTTCAAGTGCATCGCTGATGTTGTTATAATTTTCTATTAGTTGTAATAGGCACGATCTGCCTGATCGGAATCCGTGCTGGTTCTCACTGAGTTTTTCCTGTCTCCAAAAAGTCATAGATTTTCTTTCTAACTATTCTTTCAAATATTTTAGCGAGATGAGATATCAGTGAGAATGTTCTTTCCTTGAGACCTATCCCCTCCTTTATATATTGGGAAAATGTTAGGCAGAGACTTTCTCCATATAAAATATTAGATTTATCTTTAAAGACTTTTGCAGTCTATATGGTCCATATGGGTTCCGACTACTTTTCAATTTATAGACGGAGTTCAAGTTAAAATTCTCAAATTTGCTTCTTTCTTTAGTGTTAGTATTTTCTTTAAATGTTGTCATCATTAGAGGTGGAAAGAGTACATCAGTACGAGAGTATTCTTGTACTAGAGTACGGGTTTTTGTTGTACTTGTTTTCAATGCAATGCGTTCATATGGTCTAATAAGCTTTGCTCATGCAAGCAACCAAGCACCAATTAAAGTTTGAAACCACACTCTTGCACGCGTAATCGTACTCGAACACTACAATATACCTTTTAGTATACTAAAAAGGTATACTGTACTCGTGATCGTACTCGTCCAACTCCATAATTTTGGTACTCTTTCCACCTCTAGTCATTATATTAGTTGCTATTTCGATAATGTTGCGTTCTGATATAATAGTTGGGGTTATTTTTGTCATCAAGTTGTTCGTGAAAACCAAATGCAGGCAGTTATTTTTTCTGATGTTTTTTGTTATTTTTTGTTAAATTCATTTGTTAAAGTTATTACATTTTTGCTTCTTCCTGATTTTCTCCTGTACCCCTTTTGTTCTGGTTTATATCATATATATATATATATATATATATATATATATATATTTCTTTCCATCCTTTTGTATTATATACAATATCTATATTTAAAAAAAAAAAAACTATATGAGCCTGTATGGATTGTGTCAGATTTGTGACTACGTTTCACCAACCAACTAGAACTGTGATCCCATAGAGCTGATGTGACTTCTGAATGCTACCCCAAGCTAATAATATCCAAATGAAAAATAAATTTATATAACAGAACACTTTAATACTAACAAGACAATATTACACGAGCTTGCCAATCCTTTAATTTTACTTTGGGAATGATTTTCTTACGGCTCAACTTCACTCCCTCATTCAAATTTAACTCAATTATTTGGCACAAAATGACTCAATTTGCTACAGCGGAAAATCTTAATAATGATTAGCACCTACAATTTAGCAAATAGATTTCGAGGACTAAAATTGTTTAACCTTACACATTATACTGCAATACTCCATATAACATGTATCCATCACCATGATCTAAAAATACACTATTATGTCCTCATCATCATGCAGGTCCATACCAATGTTAAATCCAGTTGTAAGTACTGTTCATTCACGCTTTATGGTACCAGAAACTCTTTTTGAATGCCACACTAAATTAATAAACCTTATTTCTGCACCTCAAGCCCTTGTGCTTAGACTCCAGATAAATTAGTTTTCTTTCATTGGGCAACCAACAATTGAAACGGATTGTTCTACTTGCAGATACTCCAGAGAAGCCTCCAATGCTCTTGACTCTGGAACCTTGTACTTGTGCCAACATGCAATTTTTCCCAGTATCCACTAGGAATTCCTCTTGTCTGCCTAATTCCCACTCGTCCTTGGGTGGGCCTTTCTGTCCTCCACACCCATTCAAGCTGGAATTACTGTTGCCCTTACCAAGGTCATCTGCTAGATAACTCGCATCCATTTTTTTCGCTCTAATCAAGTTAAAGCTTACCTTATGATGTGCCTATGATAGAATGAAGGGAATTTTTTGTTTACTTTGTGTCTTGCCCCATATTTGTTTTGCCATGCACCAAATTTCATATAAAAGTCACCAGATCCACTTCCTTACACACCGCACCTATTTTGACATGCTACAGATTGCCTATCGCCTTTGCGATCCGATGAAAATTTTTAGTAGATTTAATATCCTAAACGACAAGTAATCGGCCTATGTATTTTCGTTATAACAGTGTGTGTGTGTGTGTGTGTGTGTGTGTGGTGAAAAGACCTCAAGTTGTATTTACTGAGTCGGATTAGTTTGACTTCTCCATTGATGACAAGCCGCCTAAAAGAGAATATGGAAAATCACCTTAGTTCTTCCGTATGTTAGGTATAAAGAAGCGAGTGACGTTTGTTGTCCATATTCTAAACGCGAATATTTTTTTATTTTTAGTCACTCAATATAGGCAGGTCATCGTGCTTATTGTTTTTTGGATAGGCCTACCCTATTATTGTTTTAAAAATGGAATTTATACAGAACTTAAAGAGAGTTTAAACACCTTAAGACATTCGCTACCAACTAAAGCAAGCTCCATGTATATTTTTCCCTTTAATTGTTGTTTGCCTAGGTCAGCAAACGGAAAATTCCCAGACGGACATTTATGTATTTTCGTTAATTTTCTTCTTGATATGGTTTTGATGAAGTTGGAGCTGAAAAGTTTGGTACGAAAAAATAAGTTTCTGTAATAGTATGCCCAACGTCTACATAATCTTTTGTTCTTCGGTTTCTCCTATGGTAAATTTCTCCATCTCCAATGGGCTTAACCCCAAAACCGAGGCAACTTTCTTATACAGGGTGTACATAAAGTCAGGATCTATTTTTGTGAAGCACTTCGAAATTGTATGGAATTCAATCATAAAATGATAAAGTGGTAACATTTATTAAATAATTAAGAGTAGGATTCGACGTGACGCCCATCAGTATCCCTGCACAGTTCAAATCGTTCCGCAGCATTTCTAAACACATTCTGGAGCATTTGCGGGGTTATGTTATCTGCAGCAGTTCGTATACGTGTACGTAAGTTTTCAAGACTCGTAATCTTCGTCTGATAGACGCAAAGGTGGGCAGTTGCGGCGCAACTTGCGGCGCAACATTTTTGGTTGCGCTTGCGCTTGCGGCGCACTTTTTGAAAAGGGTTGCGCTTGCGCGTGCGGCGCAACTATTTCAGCCGAGTTGCGGTTGCGGTTGCGGCGCTACAAAAATTGTTGCGCGTGCCCACCACTGCAGATATACGTTAAATGCAAAGGTGGGCAGTTGCGCCGCAAAAAGTTGCGGCGCAACTTGCGGCGCAACATTTTTGGTTGCGCTTGCGCTTGCGGCGCAACTTTTTGAAAAGGGTTGCGCTTGCGCGTGCGGCGCAACTATTTCAGCAGAGTTGCGGTTGCGGTTGCGGCGCTACAACAATTGTTGCGCGTGCCCACCACTGGATAGACGTGCGATTTGATAAAGCCCCATGCAAAGAAATCTAAAGGGGTTAAATCTGGTGATCTCGCTGGCCAAGGTCTGTTGCTTCCGCGTCCGATCCAGCGATTTGGAAAACGTCCATTTAAATAATCCTGAACAATTTTGGCATAGTGACAAGGAGCACCATCATGTTGATAGACGACGGTACTAACAATCCTATCCCCAATCAGCTGAGGTTCAAGGAATTACTGCAACATGTCCAGATGAATAAGCCCCGTAACTGTAGCTTCAGCAAAGAAAAAAGGACCATAAACCTTAGATTTTGTTAAACCCATCCAGACATTAACTTTAGGTGAGTCTCTTTCCCAATTTTGGACGAAATCATTCGGTCTTTCATCTGCCCAAATTCGACAGTTATGGCGATTTACTTTTCCACACGTATGGAAAGTGGCTTCATCACTAAAGAGAATGTTGTCCATTAAATTATCACTCCAGATTTGTTCTACGAGATCAGCACACACAGCACTTCGTCGAGGGAAATCTTCCTTATGTAAATCATGTAAAACCTGCAAATGATAGCTTTTCTTCTGCAAATTAACTTTCAGAATTTTGTGCACAGATGACGTCGGGAGGCCGAGTCTGTGTGATGCAGCACGAACGGACGTACGTGGCTCCTCAGTGATAATTCCGCGTACTGCATTCACGGTAAGATCTGACATACACGGTCGTCCTGATCTTGCTTCATCATTTACAGATCCCGTTCGTTTAAATTTGTTCACCAATTTTCGTATTGCCTTATCTATTGGCCCCGGCTTATGAAATCTCCTTCTAAACTTCTCTCTGATGTCATTGTATTTCTTTCCCTCGATTCGCCAAATTACTATTGCCACACGCTCTTCTGTATTCATTCTAAGGGCTTCTGAAAAGAAAAACAGAAAAAAATAATTAGTTCACAAAAATAGATCCTGACTTTATGTACACCCTGTAATACAGTATATTATATATATATATATAATTTACAATATGTGTATATATATATATATATATATATATATATATATATATATATAATGTTACGGCATGCGGGAGGTGCCCCTTGGGGCATTGGTTTCTGCGAGTATGTAGAAGAATTACGGCATTTGGAAGAGTGAGGCCCATGGTGTAATGGTATCGCATCTGACCGGCAATTGGAAGATCCCGGGTTCGATTCCCGGGTGTTTACCTCATTTTTTCATTTGTTTCGTTCTCTCTCTCTCGTCTTGCGCGGAATATCTCCTATACAAGGGTCGTTCTTTACGACATATATATATATATATATATACACAATATGCATATATACATATATATATATATATATGCACAAAAATTTATTTATTTTATATTTAATTTTCCTTACGACCATCCTGCTTATCAAACTCATTGTTTACCTTTGTTTACAGCTGTGGTTAAAATTTTGCTCTTTTCTCCTTTTGCACTCTTTTAACCTTTTTCCCCTCACCTCCCTTTTTCATTTCCAGCAGTTTCCCCTCTTGATACTGTCGCTGGCACTCCCTTCGTTTCCATGGCAACTGCTCGGCTCAAATGTTCACATACTACTGCTTTCCTTGGCTCTCAGTCTCACATTATCAGGTATACCCGGCTCATCAGGAATTTTCGCGAGCCAGATGCCTAGTCTTCTTTTGAAGACCTCCACATGAACACCAGCTGTGTTCTTGATGGCCTTTGGTAAATGGTTAAATATTTTTAGCCCTCTGACGCGAGTATTCTTGTACTAGAGTACGGGTTTTTGTTGTACTTGTTTTCAATGCAATGCGTTCATATGGTCTAATAAGCTTTGCTCATGCAAGCAACCAAGCACCAATTAAAGTTTGAAACCACACTCTTGCACACGTACTCGTACTCGAACACTACAGTATACCTTTTAGTACACTAAAAAGGTATACTGTACTCGTGATCGTACTCGTCCAACTCCATAATTTTGGTACTCTTTCCACCTGTAGTCATTATATTAGTTGCTATTTCGATAATGTTGCGGTCTGATATAATAGTTGGGGTTATTTTTGTCATCAAGTTGTTCGTGAAAACCAAATGCAGGCAGTTATTTTTTCTGATGTCATCTGTTATTTTTTGTTAAATTCATTTGTTAAAGTTATTACATTTTTGCTTCTTCCTGATTTTCTCCTGTACCCCATTTGTTCTGGTTTATATCATATATATATATATATATATATATATATATATATATATATATGCACTAGAATCACAAAATAACACGTGACCTTATTAATAAGCAAACAACCACAAGGAAAAGGAAACACAAAGTCCGAGCGCTTTCGTGATATATTCACATTATCAAGGAAGAACAGAAAATATATATATATATATATATATATATATATATATATATATATATACAGTATATATATATATTATATAATATATACTGTGTATATATATATATATATATATATATATATATATATATATATATATATATATATATATACAGTATATATATATATATATATATATATACTGTGTATATATATATATATATATATTTCTTTCCATCCTTTTGTATTATATACAATATCTATATTTTTTTTTCAAAAAAAACTATATGAGCCTGTATGGATTGTGTCAGATTTGTGACTACGTTTCACCAACCAACTAGAACTGTGATCCCATAGAGCTGATTTGACTTCTGAATGCTACCCCAAGCTAATAATATCCAAATGAAAAATAAATTTATATAACAGAACACTTTAATACTAACAAGACAATATTACACGAGCTTGCCAATCCTTTAATTTTACTTTGGGAATGATTTTCTTACGGCTCAACTTCGCTCCCTCATTCAAATTTAACTCAATTATTTGGCACAAAATGACTCAATTTGCTACAGCGGAAAATCTTAATAATGATTAGCACCTACAATTTAGCAAATAGATTTCGAGGACTAAAATTGATTAACCTTACACATTATACTGCAATACTCCATATAACTTGTATCCATCACCATGATCTAAAAATACACTCTTAGGTCCTCATCATCATGCAGGTCCATACCAATGTTAAATCCAGTTGTAAGTACTTTTCATTCACGCTTTATGGTACCAGAAACTCTTTTTGAATGCCACACTAAATTAATAAACCTTATTTCTGCACCTCAAGCCCTTGTGCTTAGACTCCAGATAAATTAGTTTTCTTTCATTGGGCAACCAACAACTGAAACGGATTGTTCTACTTGCAGATACTCCAGAGAAGCCTCCAATGCTCTTGACTCTGGAACCTTGTACTTGTGCCAACTTGCAATTTTTCCCAGTATCCACTAGGAATTCCTCTTGTCTGCCTATTTCCCACTCGTCCTTGGGTGGGCCTTTCTGTCCTCCACACCCATTCAAGCTGGAATTACTGTTGCCCTTACCAAGGTCATCTGCTAGATAACTCGCATCCATTTTTTTCGCTCTAATCAAGTTAAAGCTTACCTTATGATGTGCCCATGATAGAATGAGGGGAATTTTTTGTTTACTTTGTGTCTTGCCCCATATTTGTTTTGCCATGCCCCAAATTTCATATAAAAGTCACCAGATCCACTTCCTTACACACCGCACCTATTTTGACATGCTACAGATTGCCTATCGCCTTTGCGATCCGATGAAAATTTTTAGTAGATTTAATATCCTAAACGACAAGTAATCGGCCTATGTATTTTCGTTATAACAGTGTGTGTGTGTGTGTGTGTGTGTGTGTGTGTGGTGAAAAGACCTCAAGTTGTATTTACTGAGTCGGATTAGTTTGACTTCTCCATTGATGACAAGCCGCCTAAAAGAGAATATGGAAAATCACCTTAGTTCTTCCGTATGTTAGGTATAAAGAAGCGAGTGACGTTTGTTGTCCATATTCTAAACGCGAATATTTTTTTATTTTTAGTCACTCAATATAGGCAGGTCATCGTGCTTATTGTTTTTTGGATAGGCCTACCCTATTATTGTTTTAAAAATGGAATTTATACAGAACTTACAGAGAGTTTAAACACCTTAAGACATTCGCTACCAACTAAAGCAAGCTCCATGTATATTTTTCCCTTTAATTGTTGTTTGCCTAGGTCAGCAAACGGAAAATTCCCAGACGGACATTTATGTATTTTCGTTAATTTTCTTCTTGATATGGTTTTGATGAAGTTGGAGCTGAAAAGTTTGGTACGAAAAAATAAGTTTCTGTAATAGTATGCCCAACGCCTACATAATCTTTTGTTCTTCGGTTTCTCCTATGGTAAATTTCTCCATCTCCAATGGGCTTAACCCCAAAACCGAGGCAACTTTCTTATACAGGGTGTACATAAAGTCAGGATCTATTTTTGTGAAGCACTTGGAAATTGTATGGAATTCAATCATAAAATGATAAAGTGGTAACAATTATTAAATAATTAAGAGTAGGATTCGACGTGACGCCCATCAGTATCCCTGCACAGCTCAAATCGTTCCGCAGCATTTCTAAACACATTCTGGAGCATTTGCGGGGTTATGTTATCTGCAGCAGTTCGTATACGTGTACGTAAGTTTTCAAGACTCGTAATCTTCGTCTGATAGACGTGCGATTTGATAAAGCCCCATGCAAAGAAATCTAAAGGGGTTAAATCTGGTGATCTCGCTGGCCAAGGTCTGTTGCTTCCGCGTCCGATCCAGCGATTTGGAAAACGTCCATTTAAATAATCCTGGACAATTTTGGCATAGTGACAAGGAGCACCATCATGTTGATAGACGACGGTACTAACAATCCTATCCCCAATCAGCTGAGGTTCAAGGAATTGCTGCGACATGTCCAGATGAATAAGCCCCGTAACTGTAGCTTCAGCAAAGAAAAAAGGACCATAAACCTTAGATTTTGTTAAACCCATCCAGACATTAACTTTAGGTGAGTCTCTTTCCCAATTTTGGACGAAATCATTCGGTCTTTCATCTGCCCAAATTCGACAGTTATGGCGATTTACTTTCCACACGTATGGAAAGTGGCTTCATCACTAAAGAGAATGTTGTCCATTAAATTATCACTCCAGATTTGTTCTACGAGATCAGCACACACAGCACTTCGTCGAGGGAAATCTTCCTCATGTAAATCATGTAAAACCTGCAAATGATAGCTTTTCTTCGGCAAATTAACTTTCAGAATTTTGTGCACAGATGACGTCGGGAGGCCGAGTCTGTGTGATGCAGCACGAACGGACGTACGTGGCTCCTCAGTGATAATTCCGCGTACTGCATTCA
This sequence comes from Bathynomus jamesi, assembly GCA_023014485.1. NCBI lineage: Eukaryota > Metazoa > Arthropoda > Malacostraca > Isopoda > Cirolanidae > Bathynomus > Bathynomus jamesi. The sequence continues at coordinate 177,725 of JAJOZX010001818.1, read as the reverse complement.
CGGTAAGATCTGACATACACGGTCGTCCTGATCTTGCTTCATCATTTACAGATCCCGTTCGTTTAAATTTGTTCACCAATTTTCGTATTGCCTTATCTATTGGCCCCGGCTTATGAAATCTCCTTCTAAACTTCTCTCTGATGTCATTGTATTTCTTTCCCTCGATTCGCCAAATTACTATTGCCACACGCTCTTCTGTATTCATTCTAAGGGCTTCTGAAAAGAAAAACAGAAAAAAATAATTATTTCACAAAAATAGATCCTGACTTTATGTACACCCTGTATATACAGTATATATATATATATATATATATATATATATACAATTTACAATATGTGTATGTATATATATATATATATATATATATATAATGTTACGGCATGCGGGAGGTGCCCCCTTGGGGCATTGGTTTCTGCGAGTATGTAGAAGAATTACGGCATTTGGAAGAGTGAGGCCCATGGTGTAATGGTATCGCATCTGACCGGCAATTGGAAGATCCCGGGTTCGATTCCCGGGTGGTTACCTAATTTTTTCATTTGTTTCGTTCTCTCTCTCTCGTCTTGCGCGGAATATCTCCTATACAAGCGTCGTTCTTTACGACATATATATATATATATATATATATATATATACACAATATGCATATATACATATATATATATATATATGCACAAAAATTTATTTATTTTATATTTAATTTTCCTTATGACCATCCTGATTATCAAACTCATTGTTTACCTTTGTTTACACAGCTGTGGTTAAAATTTTGCTCTTTTCTCCTTTTGCACTCTTTTAACCTTTTTCCCCTCACCTCCCTTTTTCATTTCCAGCAGTTTCCCCTCTTGATACTGTCGCTGGCACTCCCTTCGTTTCCATGGCAACTGCTCGGCTCAAATGTTCACATTCTACTGCTTTCCTTGGCTCTCAGTCTCACATTATCAGGTATACCCGGCTCATCAGGAATTTTCGCGAGCCAGATGCCTAGTCTTCTTTTGAAGACTTCCATATATATAAAAAAATAAAAAATAAAATAAAATAAAATGCAAATTAAAAGTTAATCGATTTTTAGCACAAGATCAAATGGATTATAAAAATACAAATTTATACTGGAACTCTGTCCGGGTTTTAACACACTGCTGCCTATGGTCAGGTTTTGATAATATAAAAAAATATTTTTCACGTGTTACCTTCGTGAAATAATTTTCATATAATGCTCACCACGCGTTCCTTCGGCTTGCTGTTCCCTCTCTTGTCTCCGTTTGTGTCCGTGTTTTCTTCTACATTAATGAAGGGGCATGCAATTCGTATCCGACGGAAGTTTCTTACTAAGTGTCTGGAGGAGCAAGTTCTTCCCAAATCCCTGCTTCCGATTCGCCTCAGACAAATTGACGACCATCCGTTCAACAACTTCAGCAGATTAATTTTAAAGAAACATATTGAAGTCACCAGACAAAATGAGTGGTCCGCCTTCAAAAATTTAAACATCGCCAAACATAATTTTGTAACCGTTATTCCCCAACCGTGGATCCAACCTTTGTTTGATGAAATTTACAACGAGTTGCGTCGGAGAACTACTTCACTTCGTAACATTTTGGATCGAAAAATTAAAAGTCTCATTCGAGATAGTCAGTGGAGTAAAAAAGCAAGCTCAAAGTGTGTTTTGAACCTTTCTTCGAAAAACATTAGTGACGATGCAAAAAGTGCCCTTGGTTATGGTATGTCCTTTTTTTTGTTAAAAAACCTTCGGCTTTACAAATTTGTTACAGTCTCGCGTGTTTTGAAAAACAGTGTAATTTCCCTCAGTATTTGTTTAACATAGTTAAAGGCCTCGTTTATAGTGCGGCGAATGGTAATTACGAAGATAACTTTCCTAAACGTTTTCGCAATAGCCTCTCACAATTAAAAAAAGATGGGGAGCTCCATATTACTAAAGCAGACAAGGCTAACACCATAGTTATTATGGACAAAGTGGACTACATCGGAAAGATGAACGAGCTTCTCCAGGACCCCGCCACATACACCAAACTTAGGAAGAACCCGCAGGATGACGTCATCAAATCATTTAATAGTGGCTTGAAACGCCTTCTCAAAGATCATAAGAACTTAATTCCGCTTTTCATGTCCACTTCACCTGCTCTGCCCTACCTTTACGGTCTTATTAAAACCCACAAACCTGGTAACCCTATGCGCCCTATTATTAGCTCGGTGGGCTCTATTACTTATAAACTCTCCAAATGGCTTGTCAAAGTCTTGTCCCCCATTCTCGGAACTATCTCTGATTCACATGTAAAAAATTCCATGGATCTTACGGAAAAATTGAATAATGCACGTGCTGAAACTAACGATAAATTGATTAGTTTTGATGTTTGTTCATTGTTTACAAAAGTGCCGATTGACGATATGCTTGACTTTCTCTCCCAAGAATTACATAAGTATGACCTGCCACTACCTTCACACATTGTTTTGGAACTCATTAAGCTTTGCATCAAAGACTGTAAATTCACTTTCAATAACGAGTATTATCAACAAGTTTTTGGGATGGCTATGGGCAACCCCTTATCGCCCCTCCTCTCCAATATTTATATGGAGTTTTTCGAAATTACCTATATTCCGAGAATCCTGGGGGTTGGCATCCCTTGGTTGCGGTACGTCGACGATATTTTGTGTATCTGGCCCATGAATCGTGACCTGGATAGCTTCCTCCTTCAGTTAAATGATCAAGTCCCCTCCATTAAGTTTACTTTAGAAGTTGAGCAAGACAATTCAATCCCATTTTTGGATGTGCGTGTACATAGGGAAAGCCCAGGTTTTAAGTTTAGTATCTATCGGAAAACGACAAACAATTTGTCCTACGTACACTTTTACTCGGGACATGATACCCCCACTAAGAAGGCCATATTTTCATCAATGTTTCTCCGCGCCCTTAGGATCGCCAGTCCGGAATACATCGATGCCGAATTGGAAAAAATCAACGACATTGGAAGTGATTTGTGTTATCCATCTGCGTTTATGGAATCTTGTCTCAACAAAGCAAAACGAACTTTCTATCGTGTCAATATTAACACTCGTACTTTGTCAAAAAATATTTTAGTACTTCCATTTTTCCCGGGCTTTTTAGGCATTGCTAATGTACTTAAACTTTTGGATATTAATGTAGTATTTTCATATAACAATATTGTGAAAAATATCATAGTAAAAAATAGCCCTACCAATAATTGAGGCATTATCTATAAAATTGGTTGTAAACAATGTGATTCCTTTTACATAGGTCAGACGGGAAAGGATTTGCACACACGTATAAAACAGCATCAATATTACGTTAGAACAGGACAGTTGTCCAGTGCCCTTTTTGTCCATTTGTCAGAGTTAGCCCACTGTATTGATTGGAATAATGCTTCAGTTTTATTCCATTCAAGCAACATTGTTAATAGAAATATTCTTGAGTCTGCCATTATCCAACTTTCAAATAACTTCAACATAAGCAAAGGTCTTTTTCAACTCGATCCTGTTATGTTGAATTCCTTTAAAACAGATTTAAATAAGAAGGGTAAAACATTAATCTTTGGTAAACTTGTCTTCTACTTTATTAACTTTTAATTTGCATTTTATTTTTTATATATATCAAAACCTGACCATAGGCAGCAGTGTGTTAAAACCCGGACAGAGTTCCAGTATAAATTTGTATTTTTATAATCCATTTGATCTTGTGCTAAAAATCGATTAACTTTTAATTTGCATTTTATTTTTTTATTTATTTTTTTTTTTATTTTTTTTTTTTTATATATATCGAAACCTGACCATAGGCAGCATTGTGTTAAAACCCGGCAGAGTTCCAGTATAATTTTGTATTTTTATAATCCATTTGATCTTGTGCTAAAAATCGATATTTTTCCTTACAAATCTGTACGCCTCACTGGTAATCCTTTAAGGTTTTAATTTTTAATTTTTTATTATTTTTACTTCTCTGTTTATTGTATATATATATGTATGTATGTATGATGTATGTATTTGTATATATAGATATGTATGTATATATATATATATATATGTGTGTGTGTGTGTATGTATGTTATTTATTTTTTCTTTTTTTTTCTTTCTGTAACCTATATATAGGCTTAACCTTTTTATGTACTTCAGTGTTCCTGAGGATGTCATTAGACGAAAGCGCTTGAGCACCATTTGTGTTTCCTTTCCTTCGTGGTTTTATTCATCATAAATATTTTTCACGTGTTACCTTCGTGAAATAATTTTCATATATATATATATATATATATATACACAATATGCATATATACATATATATATATATATATATATGCACAAAAATTTATTTATTTTATATTTAATTTTCCTTATGACCATCCTGCTTATCAAACTCATTGTTTACCTTTGTTTACACAGCTGTGGTTAAAATTTTGCTCTTTTCTCCTTTTGCACTCTTTTAACCTTTTTCCCCTCACCTCCCTTTTTCATTTCCAGCAGTTTCCCCTCTTGATACTGTCGCTGGCACTCCCTTCGTTTCCATGGCAACTGCTCGGCTCAAATGTTCACATACTACTGCTTTCGTTGGCTCTCAGTCTCACATTATCAGGTATACCCGGCTCATCAGGAATTTTCGCGAGCCAGATGCCTAGTCTTCTTTTGAAGACTTCCACATGAACACCAGCTGTGTTCTTGATGGCCTTTGGTAAATGGTTAAATATTTTTAGCCCTCTGACAAGCAAGCTATTTTCCCTCAGAATTGAGGATGTCCTTTTTCTGGAATTTATAATAGTTTGTGAACACTTCATACACATTCTACCTTTCCTATTTTCCAATATTGTTTGGATGGTTTTCGGGTTCAGTTTTAGTTTAGGTGCTGGTTTCGATATTATTTTCCATACGTCTATTACTCTGTATCTCACTTCTTTCCAGCGAATATGGATTTAATTCGCGCATTTTTTCATTTAGTTCTTTTCAGCCATTGATCTTGGCAGTGAAATTTCTTTGATTTTCTTCGAGCTTCTTGTTCTTCTTTTTTCATACGAAGACGTCAAGAGTGAGCAGTATTCCAGTTTTTGTATGTTCGCTGTTTTCAGCAAGGGAATCATTACTCGCTTGTCCCTTCTTTTAAAAGGTTCTCAGTGTCTGTCCCAAATTTTTTTTCCTCTGTTATCGCTATCTTCGTATTTCAAATTTCACATCGTCTTTAATTATAATTCCTAGAACTTCAGTTTCTCATTTCATCCATATTTTAAAAACTTAAAATTTTCGGTGTTAAATTTTGTTGTTCCGTTCTGACCACCTGTATATTCTGTTTGCGTCCGTTTGTAAAGCTTCCACACCTGCGTTTCTAATTTCTCTGCTGAATTTTGTGTCATCAGTAAAGGATGTTATGGTACTACTACTGGTTACTTCGTTATGTGTCTGTTAGAACGATAATGAATAGGAGTGGGGCTAATATTGTTCTTTGTGTTACTTGGTCTACGTACATCCAATTCTGATGATGGTATACGTTCGATTTTAACAATTTATTGACGTTTTCTGGGAAAGTTATTGATTCATTTTTTCACTTTGCCCACTATTCCCTTACGTTTCATTTTACTGTACGTGATATTATACTGTGATCACAATTGGTGAATATTTAAGCAAATTCCACGTATATTAAATTGTAATTTTCATTTCTTCAAGTGCATCGCTGATGTTGTTATAATTTTCTATTAGTTGTAATAGGCACGATCTGCCTGATCGTAATCCGTGCTGGTTCTCACTGAGTTTTTCCTGTCTCCAAAAAGTCATAGATTTTCTTTCTAACTATTCTTTCAAATATTTTAGCGAGATGAGATATCAGTGAGAATGTTCTTTCCTTGAGACCTATCCCCTCCTTTATATATGGGAAAATGTTAGGCAGAGACTTTCTCCATATAAAATATTAGATTTATCTTTAAAGACTTTTGCAGTCTATATGGTCCATATGGGTTCCGACTTCTTTTCAATTTATAGACGGAGTTCAAGTTAAAATTCTCAAATTTGCTTCTTTCTTTAGTGTTAGTATTTTCTTTAAATGTTGTCATCATTAGAGGTGGAAAGAGTACATCAGTACGCGAGTATTCTTGTACTAGAGTAAGGGTTTTTGTTGTACTTGTTTTCAATGCAATGCGTTCATATAGTCTAATAAGCTTTGCTCATGCAAGCAACCAAGCACCAATTAAAGTTTGAAACCACACTCTTGCACGCGTACTCGTACTCGAACAGTACAGTATACCTTTTAGTATACTAAAAAGGTATACTGTACTCGTGATCGTACTCGTCCAACTCCATAATTTTGGTACTCTTTCCACCTCTAGTCATTATATTAGTTGCTATTTCGATAGTATTCTTGTACTAGAGTAAGGGTTTTTGTTGTACTTGTTTTCAATGCAATGCGTTCATATGGTCTAATAAGCTTTGCTCATGCAAGCAACCAAGCACCAATTAAAGTTTGAAACCACACTCTTGCACGCGTACTCGTACTCGAACAGTACAGTATAACTTTTAGTATACTAAAAAGGTATACTGTACTCGTGATCGTACTCGTCCAACTCCATAATTTTGGTACTCTTTCCACCTCTAGTCATTATATTAGTTGCTATTTCGATAATGTTGCGGTCTGATATAATAGTTGGGGTTATTTTTGTCATCAAGTTGTTCGTGAAAACCAAATGTAGGCAGTTATTTTTTCTGATGTTATCTGTTATTTTTTGTTAAATTCATTTGTTAAAGTTATTACATTTTTGCTTCTTTCTGATTTTCTCCTGTACCCCTTTTGTTCTGGTTTATATCATATATATATATATATATATATATATATTATATTATACACACAGTATATATATATATACTAGCAGAGATACCCGGCGTTGCCCGGGATGTAAGGGTGTGTCAAAATAAGGTAAAAAGATGAACAAAACTAAATGAACACATAAACACAAAGTTTTGGTAATTGTTTTTATTCCTTGAAAACATTAGACATTTTGTGGCACTTCAGTGTAAACAATGTTACGTGTTTTTCCATTGGATGTCAAAACATAAAGATTGCGAGGTGTTCCAACTTTTTGGGCCATTGTCACCCATAGCAAAAGTCACACTCAAATGTCAAAATGCAAAAACTTATTCCTTAAATTTATGTTTAAAAAGTTCTCGAAAATATGATTTTAAGCTTTTTTTGTGTCAAAATGCAAAAACTTATTCCTTAACCTTATATTTTAAAAAGTTTTCGAAAATAATGATTTTAAGCTTTTTTGTGTTAAAATGAAAAACTTATTCCTTAACCTTATATTTTAAAAAGTTCTCGAAAATTTTGAAACTTTTATGCACACCATTAGATTCCCCGTGAAAAGTTATATCTGATTCACTACCTTAAACACTATTTGGTGCAGCCATATTCATTTCAATAGAGAACAAACAAACAGACAAACAGACAAACAAACAAACTTCCTCTTTTATATATACTAGCAGGTTACCCGGCGTTGCCCGGGTAACCTAAAACCCGCCCTTCGTGCGGGTTCTAAAATATCCCAGCTGAAGGTCGAATATTTTCTCTTTAACCAAACTATTACGACTTAACCTAACCAATCGTCAAGGTCGTACAATTAACCTAAAAAAATAAATAAAAAAATAAAAAAAATTTTATTTATTTATTTTTATTAAGAGAAGAGGATTCTTTATACTGTACGGCATTGACGATTGGTTAGATTAAGTCGTGCTATTTTCATTAAATTTTATTTATAAAATAAATAAATAAATAGCTAGCAGGTTAAGTTAGGTTAGGTTAAGTTAGGTTAGGTTAAGCTTTAACGAAAATATCACGACTCAACCCAACCTAACCTAACCAACCTAACCTAACCAACCTAACCAACCTAACCTAACCAACCTAACCTAACCAACCTAACCAACCTAACCTAACCAACCTAACCTAACCTACCTAACCAACCTAACCTAACCAACCTAACCTAACCAACCTAACCTAACCAACCTAACCAACCTAACCTAACCAACCTAACCTAACCAACCTAACCTAACCAACCTAACCTAACCTAACCAATCTAACCTAACCAACCTAACCTAACCAACCTAACCAACCTAACCTAACCAACCTAACCTAACCAACCTAACCTAACTAACCTAACCAACCTAACCAACCTAACCTAACCAACCTAACCTAACCAACCTAACTAACCTAACCAACCTAACCAACCTAACCTAAATTGAATGGAAAACAATAAATTTTTTTTTATTTATTTATTTTAGGTTAATTGTACGGCATCGACGATTACTTAGGTTAAGTCGTGCTATTTTCGTTAAATTTTAAATAAATAAATAAATTTTAAATAAATAAATAAATAAATAGCACCATTAGATTCCTTGTAAAAAACTGGTTATTATGAAGTTATTTTAAAATTTGTAAGTTCAACCGTTTGGTTTTCTATAGCGAACAACTAAACCAATAAACAAACTTCCTCTTTTATATATATAAGAAGAAGAGAAGAAGAAGATATATATTTCTTTCCATCCTTTTGTATTATATACAATATCTATATTTTTTTTAAAAAAAAAACTATATGAGCCTGTATGGATTGTGTCAGATTTGTGACTACGTTGCACCAACCAACTAGAACTGTGATCCCATAGAGCTGATGTGACTTCTGAATGCTACCCCAAGCTAATAATATCCAAATGAAAAATAAATTTATATAACAGAACACTTTAATACTAACAAGACAATATTACACGAGCTTGCCAATCCTTTAATTTTACTTTGGGAATGATTTTCTTACGGCTCAACTTCACTCCCTCATTCAAATTTAACTCAATTATTTGGCACAAAATGACTCAATTTGCTACAGCGGAAAATCTTAATAATGATTAGCACCTACAATTTAGCAAATAGATTTCGAGGACTAAAATTGATTAACCTTACACATTATACTGCAATACTCCATATAACTTGTATCCATCACCATGATCTAAAAATACACTATTAGGTCCTCATCATCATGCAGGTCCATACCAATGTTAAATCCAGTTGTAAGTACTGTTCATTCACGCTTTATGGTACCAGAAACTCTTTTTGAATGCCACACTAAATTAATAAACCTTATTTCTGCACCTGAAGCCCTTGTGCTTAGACTCCAGATAAATTAGTTTTCTTTCATTGGGCAACCAACAATTGAAACGGATTGTTCTACTTGCAGATACTCCAGAGAAGCCTCCAATGCTCTTGACTCTGGAACCTTGTACTTGTGCCAACTTGCAATTTTTCCCAGTATCCACTAGGAATTCTTCTTGTCTGCCTATTTCCCACTCGTCCTTGGGTGGGCCTTTCTGTCCTCCACACCCATTCAAGCTGGAATTACTGTTGCCCTTACCAAGGTCATCTGCTAGATAACTCGCATCCATTTTTTTCGCTCTAATCAATTTAAAGCTTACCTTATGATGTACCCATGATAGAATGAAGGGAATTTTTTGTTTACTTTGTGTCTTGCCCCATATTTGTTTTGCCATGCACCAAATTTCATATAAAAGTCACCATATCCACTTCCTTACACACCGCACCTATTTTGACATGCTACAGATTGCCTATCGCCTTTGCGATCCGATGAAAATTTTTAGTAGATTTAATATCCTAAACGACAAGTAATCGGCCTATGTATTTTCGTTATAACAGTGTGTGTGTGTGTGTGTGTGTGTGTGTGTGTGTGTGGTGAAAAGACCTCAAGTTGTGTTTACTGAGTCGGATTAGTTTGACTTCTCCATTGATGACAAGCCGCCTAAAAGAGAATATGGAAAATCACCTTAGTTCTTCCGTATGTTAGGTATAAAGAAGCGAGTGACGTTTGTTGTCCATATTCTAAACGCGAATATTTTTTTATTTTTAGTCACTCAATATAGGCAGGTCATCGTGCTTATTGTTTTTTGGATAGGCCTACCCTATTATTGTTTCAAAAATGGAATTTATACAGAACTTAAAGAGAGTTTAAACACCTTAAGACATTCGCTACCAACTAAAGCAAGCTCCATATATATTTTTCCCTTTAATTGTTGTTTGCCTAGGTCAGCAAACGGAAAATTCCCAGACGGACATTTATGTATTTTCGTTAATTTTCTTCTTGATATGGTTTTGATGAAGTTGGAGATGAAAAGTTTGGTACGAAAAAATAAGTTTCTGTAATAGTATGCCCAACGCCTACATAATCTTTTGTTCTTTGGTTTCTCCTATGGTAAATTTCTCCATCTCCAATGGGCTTAACCCCAAAACCGAGGCAACTTTTTTATACAGGGTGTACATAAAGTCAGGATCTATTTTTGTGAAGCACTTGGAAATTATATGGAATTCAATCATAAAATGATAAAGTGGTAACATTTATTAAATAATTAAGAGTAGGATTCGACGTGACGCCCAACAGTAACCCTGCACAGCTCAAATCGTTCCGCAGCATTTCTAAACACATTCTGGAGCATTTGCGGGGTTATGTTATCTGCAGCAGTTCGTATACGTGTACGTAAGTTTTCAAGACTCGTAATGTCCGTCTGATAGACGTGCGATTTGATAAAGCCCCATGCAAAGAAATCTAAAGGGGTTAAATCTGGTGATCTCGCTGGCCAAGGTCTGTTGCTTCCGCGTCCGATCCAGCGATTTGGAAAACGTCCATTTAAATAATCCTGAACAATTTTGGCATAGTGACAAGGAGCACCATCATGTTGATAGACGATGGTACTAACAATCCTATCCCCAATCAGCTGAGGTTCAAGGAATTGCTGCAACATGTCCAGATGAATAAGCCCCGTAACTGTAGCTTCAGCAAAGAAAAAAGGACCATAAACCTTAGATTTTGTTAAACCCATCCAGACATTAACTTTAGGTGAGTCTCTTTCCCAATTTTGGACGAAATCATTCGGTCTTTCATCTGCCCAAATTCGACAGTTTGGCGATTTACTTTTCCACACGTATGGAAAGTGGCTTCATCACTAAAGAGAATGTTGTCCATTAAATTATCACTCCAGATTTGTTCTACGAGATCAGCACACACAGCACTTCGTCGAGGGAAATCTTCCTTATGTAAATCATGTAAAACCTGCAAATGATAGCTTTTCTTCTGCAAATTAACTTTCAGAATTTTGTGCACAGATGACGTCGGGAGGCCGAGTCTGTGTGATGCAGCACGAACGGACGTACGTGGCTCCTCAGTGATAATTCCGCGTACTGCATTCACGGTAAGATCTGACATACACGGTCGTCCTGATCTTGCTTCATCATTTACAGATCCCGTTCGTTTAAATTTGTTCACCAATTTTCGTATTGCCTTATCTATTGGCCCCGGCTTATGAAATCTCCTTCTAAACTTCTCTCTGATGTCATTGTATTTCTTTCCCTCGATTCGCCAAATTACTATTGCCACACGCTCTTCTGTATTCATTCTAAGGGCTTCTGAAAAGAAAAACAGAAAAAATAATTATTTCACAAAAATAGATCCTGACTTTATGTACACCCTGTATATACAGTATATATATATATATATATATATAATTTACAATATGTGTATATATATATATATATATATATATATATATATATATATAATGTTACGGCATGCGGGAGGTGCCCCCTTGGGGCATTGGTTTCTGCGAGTATGTAGAAGAATTACGGCATTTGGAAGAGTGAGGCCCATGGTGTAATGGTATCGCATCTGACCGGCAATTGGAAGATCCCGGGTTCGATTCCCGGGTGGTTACCTCATTTTTTCATTTGTTTCGTTCTCTCTCTCTCGTCTTGCGCGGAATATCTCCTATACAAGCGTCGTTCTTTACGACATAATATATATATATATATATATACACAATATGCATATATACAATATATATATATAATGCACAAAATTTATTTATTTTATATTTAATTTTCCTTACGACCATCCTGCTTATCAAACTCATTGTTTACCTTTGTTTACAGCTGTGGTTAAAATTTTGCTCTTTTCTCCTTTTGCACTCTTTTAACCTTTTTCCCCTCACCTCCCTTTTTCATTTCCAGCAGTTTCCCCTCTTGATACTGTCGCTGGCACTCCCTTCGTTTCCATGGCAACTGCTCGGCTCAAATGTTCACATACTACTGCTTTCCTTGGCTCTCAGTCTCACATTATCAGGTATACCCGGCTCATCAGGAATTTTCGCGAGCCAGATGCCTAGTCTTCTTTTGAAGACCTCCACATGAACACCAGCTGTGTTCTTGATGGCCTTTGGTAAATGGTTAAATATTTTTAGCCCTCTGACGCGAGTATTCTTGTACTAGAGTACGGGTTTTTGTTGTACTTGTTTTCAATGCAATGCGTTCATATGGTCTAATAAGCTTTGCTCATGCAAGCAACCAAGCACCAATTAAAGTTTGAAACCACACTCTTGCACACGTACTCGTACTCGAACACTACAGTATACCTTTTAGTACACTAAAAAGGTATACTGTACTCGTGATCGTACTCGTCCAACTCCATAATTTTGGTACTCTTTCCACCTGTAGTCATTATATTAGTTGCTATTTCGATAATGTTGCGGTCTGATATAATAGTTGGGGTTATTTTTGTCATCAAGTTGTTCGTGAAAACCAAATGCAGGCAGTTATTTTTTCTGATGTCATCTGTTATTTTTTGTTAAATTCATTTGTTAAAGTTATTACATTTTTGCTTCTTCCTGATTTTCTCCTGTACCCCATTTGTTCTGGTTTATATCATATATATATATATATATATATACAGTATATATATATATATATATATATATATATATATATATATATATATATATATATTTCTTTCCATCCTTTTGTATTATATACAATATCTATATTTTTTTTTCAAAAAAAACTATATGAGCCTGTATGGATTGTGTCAGATTTGTGACTACGTTTCACCAACCAACTAGAACTGTGATCCCAAAGAGCTGATGTGACTTCTGAATGCTACCCCAAGCTAATAATATCCAAATGAAAAATAAATTTATATAACAGAACACTTTAATACTAACAAGACAATATTACACGAGCTTGCCAATCCTTTAATTTTACTTTGGGAATGATTTTCTTACGGCTCAACTTCACTCCCTCATTCAAATTTAACTCAATTATTTGGCACAAAATGACTCAATTTGCTACAGCGGAAAATCTTAATTATGATTAGCACCTACAATTTAGCAAATAGATTTCGAGGACTAAAATTGATTAACCTTACACATTATACTGCAATACTCCATATAACTTGTATCCATCACCATGATCTAAAAATACACTATTAGGTCCTCATCATCATGCAGGTCCATACCAATGTTAAATCCAGTTGTAAGTACTGTTCATTCACGCTTTATGGTACCAGAAACTCTTTTTGAATGCCACACTAAATTAATAAACCTTATTTCTGCACCTCAAGCCCTTGTGCTTAGACTCCAGATAAATTAGTTTTCTTTCATTGGGCAACCAACAACTGAAACGGATTGTTCTACTTGCAGATACTCCAGAGAAGCCTCCAATGCTCTTGACTCTGGAACCTTGTACTTGTGCCAACTTGCAATTTTTCCCAGTATCCACTAGGAATTCCTCTTGTCTGCCTATTTCCCACTCGTCCTTGGGTGGGCCTTTCTGTCCTCCACACCCATTCAAGCTGGAATTACTGTTGCCCTTACCAAGGTCATCTGCTAGATAACTCGCATCCATTTTTTTCGCTCTAATCAAGTTAAAGCTTACCTTATGATGTGCCCATGATAGAATGAAGGGAATTTTTTGTTTACTTTGTGTCTTGCCCCATATTTGTTTTGCCATGCACCAAATTTCATATAAAAGTCACCAGATCCACTTCCTTACACATCGCACCTATTTTGACATGCTACAGATTGCCTATCGCCTTTGCGATCCGATGAAAATTTTTAGTAGATTTAATATCCTAAACGACAAGTAATCGGCCTATGTATTTTCGTTATAACAGTGTGTGTGTGTGTGTGTGTGTGTGTGTGGTGAAAAGACCTCAAGTTGTATTTACTGAGTCGGATTAGTTTGACTTCTCCATTGATGACAAGCCGCCTAAAAGAGAATATGGAAAATCACCTTAGTTCTTCCGTATGTTAGGTATAAAGAAGCGAGTGACGTTGTTGTCCATATTCTAAACGCGAATATTTTTTTATTTTTAGTCACTCAATATAGGCAGGTCATCGTGCTTATTGTTTTTGGATAGGCCTACCCTATTATTGTTTTAAAAATGGAATTTATACAGAACTTACAGAGAGTTTAAACACCTTAAGACATTCGCTACCAACTAAAGCAAGCTCCATGTATATTTTTCCCTTTAATTGTTGTTTGCCTAGGTCAGCAAACGGAAAATTCCCAGACTGACATTTATGTATTTTCGTTAATTTTCTTCTTGATATGGTTTTGATGAAGTTGGAGCTGAAAAGTTTGGTACGAAAAAATAAGTTTCTGTAATAGTATGCCCAACGCCTACATAATCTTTTGTTCTTCGGTTTCTCCTATGGTAAATTTCTCCATCTCCAATGGGCTTAACCCCAAAACCGAGGCAACTTTCTTATACAGGGTGTACATAAAGTCAGGATCTATTTTTGTGAAGCACTTGGAAATTGTATGGAATTCAATCATAAAATGATAAAGTGGTAACATTTATTAAATAATTAAGAGTAGGATTCGACGTGACGCCCATCAGTATCCCTGCACAGCTCAATCGTTCCGCAGCATTTCTAAACACATTCTGGAGCATTTGCGGGGTTATGTTATCTGCAGCAGTTCGTATACGTGTACGTAAGTTTTCAAGACTCGTAATCTTCGTCTGATAGACGTGCGATTTGATAAAGCCCCATGCAAAGAAATCTAAAGGGGTTAAATCTGGTGATCTCGCTGGCCAAGGTCTGTTGCTTCCGCGTCCGATCCAGCGATTTGGAAAACGTCCATTTAAATAATCCTGGACAATTTTGGCATAGTGACAAGGAGCACCATCATGTTGATAGACGACGGTACTAACAATCCTATCCCCAATCAGCTGAGGTTCAAGGAATTGCTGCGACATGTCCAGATGAATAAGCCCCGTAACTGTAGCTTCAGCAAAGAAAAAAGGACCATAAACCTTAGATTTTGTTAAACCCATCCAGACATTAACTTTAGGTGAGTCTCTTTCCCAATTTTGGACGAAATCATTCGGTCTTTCATCTGCCCAAATTCGACAGTTATGGCGATTTACTTTTCCACACGTATGGAAAGTGGCTTCATCACTAAAGAGAATGTTGTCCATTAAATTATCACTCCAGATTTGTTCTACGAGATCAGCACACACAGCACTTCGTCGAGGGAAATCTTCCTCATGTAAATCATGTAAAACCTGCAAATGATAGCTTTTCTTCTGCAAATTAACTTTCAGAATTTTGTGCACAGATGACGTCGGGAGGCCGAGTCTGTGTGATGCAGCACGAACGGACGTACGTGGCTCCTCAGTGATAATTCCGCGTACTGCATTCACGGTAAGATCTGACATACACGGTCGTCCTGATCTTGCTTCATCAGTTACAGATCCCGTTCGTTTAAATTTGTTCACCAATTTTCGTATTGCCTTATCTATTGGCCCCGGCTTATGAAATCTCCTTCTAAACTTCTCTCTGATGTCATTGTATTTCTTTCCCTCGATTCGCCAAATTACTATTGCCACACGCTCTTCTGTATTCATTCTAAGGGCTTCTGAAAAGAAAAACAGAAAAAAATAATTATTTCACAAAAATAGATCCTGACTTTATGTACACCCTGTATATACAGTATATATATATATATATATATATATATATATACAATTTACAATATGTGTATGTATATATATATATATATATATATATATATATAATGTTACGGCATGCGGGAGGTGCCCCCTTGGGGCATTGGTTTCTGCGAGTATGTAGAAGAATTACGGCATTTGGAAGAGTGAGGCCCATGGTGTAATGGTATCGCATCTGACCGGCAATTGGAAGATCCCGGGTTCGATTCCCGGGTGGTTACCTCATTTTTTCATTTGTTTCGTTCTCTCTCTCTCGTCTTGCGCGGAATATCTCCTATACAAGCGTCGTTCTTTACGACATATATATATATATATATATATATACACAATATGCATATATACATATATATATATATATATATATATATATATGCACAAAAATTTATTTATTTTATATTTAATTTTCCTTATGACCATCCTGATTATCAAACTCATTGTTTACCTTTGTTTACACAGCTGTGGTTAAAATTTTGCTCTTTTCTCCTTTTGCACTCTTTTAACCTTTTTCCCCTCACCTCCCTTTTTCATTTCCAGCAGTTTCCCCTCTTGATACTGTCGCTGGCACTCCCTTCGTTTCCATGGCAACTGCTCGGCTCAAATGTTCACATACTACTGCTTTCCTTGGCTCTCAGTCTCACATTATCAGGTATACCCGGCTCATCAGGAATTTTCGCGAGCCAGATGCCTAGTCTTCTTTTGAAGACTTCCATATATATAAAAAAAAAATAAATAAAATAAAATAAAATGCAAATTAAAAGTTAATCGATTTTTAGCACAAGATCAAATGGATTATAAAAATACAAATTTATACTGGAACTCTGTCCGGGTTTTAACACACTGCTGCCTATGGTCAGGTTTTGATAATATAAAAAAATATTTTTCACGTGTTACCTTCGTGAAATAATTTTCATATAATGCTCACCACGCGTTCCTTCGGCTTGCTGTTCCCTCTCTGTCTCCGTTTGTGTCCGTGTTTTCTTCTACATTAATGAAGGGGCATGCAATTCGTATCCGACGGAAGTTTCTTACTAAGTGTCTGGAGGAGCAAGTTCTTCCCAAATCCCTGCTTCCGATTCGCCTCAGACAAATTGACGACCATCCGTTCAACAACTTCAGCAGATTAATTTTAAAGAAACATATTGAAGTCACCAGACAAAATGAGTGGTCCGCCTTCAAAAATTTAAACATCGCCAAACATAATTTTGTAACCGTTATTCCCCAACCGTGGATCCAACCTTTGTTTGATGAAATTTACAACGAGTTGCGTCGGAGAACTACTTCACTTCGTAACATTTTGGATCGAAAAATTAAAAGTCTCATTCGAGATAGTCAGTGGAGTAAAAAAGCAAGCTCAAAGTGTGTTTTGAACCTTTCTTCGAAAACATTAGTGACGATGCAAAAGTGCCCTTGGTTATGGTATGTCCTTTTTTTGTTAAAAAACCTTCGGCTTTACAAATTTGTTACAGTCTCGCGTGTTTTGAAAAACAGTGTAATTTCCCTCAGTATTTGTTTAACATAGTTAAAGGCCTCGTTTATAGTGCGGCGAATGGTAATTACGAAGATAACTTTCCTAAACGTTTTCGCAATAGCCTCTCACAATTAAAAAAAGATGGGGAGCTCCATATTACTAAAGCAGACAAGGCTAACACCATAGTTATTATGGACAAAGTGGACTACATCGGAAAGATGAACGAGCTTCTCCAGGACCCCGCCACATACACCAAACTTAGGAAGAACCCGCAGGATGACGTCATCAAATCATTTAATAGTGGCTTGAAACGCCTTCTCAAAGATCATAAGAACTTAATTCCGCTTTTCATGTCCACTTCACCTGCTCTGCCCTACCTTTACGGTCTTATTAAAACCCACAAACCTGGTAACCCTATGCGCCCTATTATTAGCTCGGTGGGCTCTATTACTTATAAACTCTCCAAATGGCTTGTCAAAGTCTTGTCCCCCATTCTCGGAACTATCTCTGATTCACATGTAAAAAATTCCATGGATCTTACGGAAAAATTGAATAATGCACGTGCTGAAACTAACGATAAATTGATTAGTTTTGATGTTTGTTCATTGTTTACAAAAGTGCCGATTGACGATATGCTTGACTTTCTCTCCCAAGAATTACATAAGTATGACCTGCCACTACCTTCACACATTGTTTTGGAACTCATTAAGCTTTGCATCAAAGACTGTAAATTCACTTTCAATAACGAGTATTATCAACAAGTTTTTGGGATGGCTATGGGCAACCCCTTATCGCCCCTCCTCTCCAATATTTATATGGAGTTTTTCGAAATTACCTATATTCCGAGAATCCTGGGGGTTGGCATCCCTTGGTTGCGGTACGTCGACGATATTTTGTGTATCTGGCCCATGAATCGTGACCTGGATAGCTTCCTCCTTCAGTTAAATGATCAAGTCCCCTCCATTAAGTTTACTTTAGAAGTTGAGCAAGACAATTCAATCCCATTTTTGGATGTGCGTGTACATAGGGAAAGCCCAGGTTTTAAGTTTAGTATCTATCGGAAAACGACAAACAATTTGTCCTACGTACACTTTTACTCGGGACATGATACCCCCACTAAGAAGGCCATATTTTCATCAATGTTTCTCCGCGCCCTTAGGATCGCCAGTCCGGAATACATCGATGCCGAATTGGAAAAAATCAACGACATTGGAAGTGATTTGTGTTATCCATCTGCGTTTATGGAATCTTGTCTCAACAAAGCAAAACGAACTTTCTATCGTGTCAATATTAACACTCGTACTTTGTCAAAAAATATTTTAGTACTTCCATTTTTCCCGGGCTTTTTAGGCATTGCTAATGTACTTAAACTTTTGGATATTAATGTAGTATTTTCATATAACAATATTGTGAAAAATATCATAGTAAAAAATAGCCTTACCAATAATTCAGGCATTATCTATAAAATTGGTTGTAAACAATGTGATTCCTTTTACATAGGTCAGACGGGAAAGGATTTGCACACACGTATAAAACAGCATCAATATTACGTTAGAACAGGACAGTTGTCCAGTGCCCTTTTTGTCCATTTGTCAGAGTTAGCCCACTGTATTGATTGGAATAATGCTTCAGTTTTATCCATTCAAGCAACATTGTTAATAGAAATATTCTTGAGTCTGCCATTATCCAACTTTCAAATAACTTCAACATAAGCAAAGGTCTTTTTCAACTCGATCCTGTTATGTTGAATTCCTTTAAAACAGATTTAAATAAGAAGGGTAAAACATTAAATCTTTGGTAAACTTGTCTTCTACTTTATTAACTTTTAATTTGCATTTTATTTTTTTATATATATCAAAACCTGACCATAGGCAGCAGTGTGTTAAAACCCGGACAGAGTTCCAGTATAAATTTGTATTTTTATAATCCATTTGATCTTGTGCTAAAAATCGATTAACTTTTAATTTGCATTTTATTTAATTTATTTTTTTTTTTTAATTTTTTTTTTTTTTATATATATCGAAACCTGACCATAGACAGCATTGTGTTAAAACCCGGCAGAGTTCCAGTATAATTTTGTATTTTTATAATCCATTTGATCTTGTGCTAAAAATCGATATTTTTCCTTACAAATCTGTACGCCTCACTGGTAATCCTTTAAGGTTTTAATTTTTAATTTTTTATTATTTTTACTTCTCTGTTTATTGTATATATATATGTATGTATGTATGTATGTATGTATTTGTATATATAGATAGTATGTAATATATATATATATGTGTGTGTGTGTGTATGTATGTTATTTATTTTTTCTTTTTTTTTCTTTCTGTAACCTATATATAGGCTTAACCTTTTTATGTACTTCAGTGTTCCTGAGGATGTCATTAGACGAAAGCGCTTGAGCACCATTTTGTGTTTCCTTTCCTTCGTGGTTTTATTCATCATAAATATTTTTCACGTGTTACCTTCGTGAAATAATTTTCATATATATATATATATATATATATATATATATATACACAATATGCATATATACATATATATATACATATATATATATATATATATATATATATATATGCACAAAAATTTATTTATTTTATATTTAATTTTCCTTATGACCATCCTGCTTATCAAACTCATTGTTTACCTTTGTTTACACAGCTGTGGTTAAAATTTTGCTCTTTTCTCCTTTTGCACTCTTTTAACCTTTTTCCCCTCACCTCCCTTTTTCATTTCCAGCAGTTTCCCCTCTTGATACTGTAACTGGCACTCCCTTCGTTTCCATGGCAACTGCTCGGCTCAAATGTTCACATACTACTGCTTTCGTTGGCTCTCAGTCTCACATTATCAGGTATACCCGGCTCATCAGGAATTTTCGCGAGCCAGATGCCTAGTCTTCTTTTGAAGACTTCCACATGAACACCAGCTGTGTTCTTGATGGCCTTTGGTAAATGGTTAAATATTTTTAGCCCTCTGACAAGCAAGCTATTTTCCCTCAGAATTGAGGATGTCCTTTGTCTGGAATTTATAATAGTTTGTGAACACTTCATACACATTCTACCTTTCCTATTTTCCAATGTTGTTTGGATGGTTTTCGGGTTCAGTTTTAGTTTAGGTGCTGGTTTCGATATTATTTTCCATACGTCTATTACTCTGTATCTCACTTCTTTCCAGCGAATATGGATTTAATTCGCGCATTTTTTCATTTAGTTCTTTTCAGCCATTGATCTTGGCAGTGAAATTTCTTTGATTTTCTTCGAGCTTCTTGTTCTTCTTTTTTCATACGAAGACGTCAAGAGTGAGCAGTATTCCAGTTTTTGTATGTTCGCTGTTTTCAGCAAGGGGAATCATTACTCGCTTGTCCCTTCTTTTAAAAGGTTCTCAGTGTCTGTCCCAAATTTTTTTTTCCTCTGTTATCGCTATCTTCGTATTTCAAATTTCACATCGTCTTTAATTATAATTCCTAGAACTTCAGTTTCTCATTTCATCCATATTTTAAAAACTTAAAATTTTCGGTGTTAAATTTTGTTGTTCCGTTCTGACCACCTGTATATTCTGTTTGCGTCCGTTTGTAAAGCTTCCACACCTGCGTTTCTAATTTCTCTGCTGAATTTTGTGTCATCAGTAAAGGATGTTATGGTACTACTACTGGTTACTTCGTTATGTGTCTGTTAGAACGATAATGAATAGGAGTGGGGCTAATATTGTTCTTTGTGTTACTTGGTCTACGTACATCCAATTCTGATGATGGTATACGTTCGATTTTAACAATTTATTGACGTTTTCTGGGAAAGTTATTGATTCATTTTTCACTTTGCCCACTATTCCCTTACGTTTCATTTTACTGTACGTGATATTATACTGTGATCACAATTGGTGAATATTTAAGCAAATTCCACGTATATTAAATTGTAATTTTCATTTCTTCAAGTGCATCGCTGATGTTGTTATAATTTTCTATTAGTTGTAATAGGCACGATCTGCCTGATCGGAATCCGTGCTGGTTCTCACTGAGTTTTTCCTGTCTCCAAAAAGTCATAGATTTTCTTTCTAACTATTCTTTCAAATATTTTAGCGAGATGAGATATCAGTGAGAATGTTCTTTCCTTGAGACCTATCCCCTCCTTTATATATTGGGAAAATGTTAGGCAGAGACTTTCTCCATATAAAATATTAGATTTATCTTTAAAGACTTTTGCAGTCTATATGGTCCATATGGGTTCCGACTTCTTTTCAATTTATAGACGGAGTTCAAGTTAAAATTCTCAAATTTGCTTCTTTCTTTAGTGTTAGTATTTTCTTTAAATGTTGTCATCATTAGAGGTGGAAAGAGTACATCAGTACGCGAGTATTCTTGTACTAGAGTAAGGGTTTTTGTTGTACTTGTTTTCAATGCAATGCGTTCATATAGTCTAATAAGCTTTGCTCATGCAAGCAACCAAGCACCAATTAAAGTTTGAAACCACACTCTTGCACGCGTACTCGTACTCGAACAGTACAGTATACCTTTTAGTATACTAAAAAGGTATACTGTACTCGTGATCGTACTCGTCCAACTCCATAATTTTGGTACTCTTTCCACCTCTAGTCATTATATTAGTTGCTATTTCGATAGTATTCTTGTACTAGAGTAAGGGTTTTTGTTGTACTTGTTTTCAATGCAATGTGTTCATATGGTCTAATAAGCTTTGCTAATGCAAGCAACCAAGCACCAATTAAAGTTTGAAACCACACTCTTGCACGCGTACTCGTACTCGAACAGTACAGTATACCTTTTAGTATACTAAAAAGGTATACTGTACTCGTGATCGTACTCGTCCAACTCCATAATTTTGGTACTCTTTCCACCTCTAGTCATTATATTAGTTGCTATTTCGATAATGTTGCGGTCTGATATAATAGTTGGGGTTATTTTTGTCATCAAGTTGTTCGTGAAAACCAAATGCAGGCAGTTATTTTTTCTGATGTTATCTGTTATTTTTTGTTAAATTCATTTGTTAAAGTTATTACATTTTTGCTTCTTTCTGATTTTCTCCTGTACCCCTTTTGTTCTGGTTTATATATATATATATATATATATATAATATATATATATATATACACAGTATATATATATAATATACTAGCAGAGATACCCGGCGTTGCCCGGGATGTAAGGGTGTGTCAAAATAAGGTAAAAAGATGAACAAAACTAAATGAACACATAAACACAAAGTTTTGGTAATTGTTTTTATTCCTTGAAAACATTAGACATTTTGTGGCACTTCAGTGTAAACAATGTTACGTGTTTTTCCATTGGATGTCAAAACATAAAGATTGCGAGGTGTTCCAACTTTTTTGGGCCATTGTCACCCATAGCAAAAGTCACACTCAAATGTCAAAATGCAAAAACTTATTCCTTAAATTTATGTTTTAAAAAGTTCTCGAAAATAATGATTTTAAGCTTTTTTTGTGTCAAAATGCAAAAACTTATTCCTTAACCTTATATTTTAAAAAGTTTTCGAAAATAATGATTTTAAGCTTTTTTGTGTTAAAATGAAAAACTTATTCCTTAACCTTATATTTTAAAAAGTTCTCGAAAATTTTGAAACTTTTATGCACACCATTAGATTCCCCGTGAAAAGTTATATCTGATTCACTACCTTAAACACTATTTGGTGCAGCCATATTCATTTCAATAGAGAACAAACAAACAGACAAACAGACAAACAAACAAACTTCCTCTTTTATATATTATAATAATAATAATAATAATAATAATAATAATAATATAATATAATATAATATATAAATATAATATAATATAAAATATATATATATAATATATAAATATAATATATATATATATATATATATATATATATATATATATATAATAATATAATAATAATAATATAATAATAATAATAAAAATAATAATAATAATAATAATAATAATAAAATAATAATAATAATAATAATAATAATAATAAATAATATATATATATATATATAATATATAAATAATATATATATATATATATAATAGAGTATAGAGATATAGAGACCATTCGAAGACCATTCGACGATCTCCCAAACCTGCTCAACAGCAAGTCAGAGAATTTCGGCCACCAAAGATCAAACAAAGTGTTCAGAATTTGAAAGATTTACTTCCACCAGTGGAGGGAGTGCACAATGGAACCACCACTCACGAAGCAGTTCTCTGTCGAACAACTCGATAAGATCACTGAAGAGCCCCTTGTTGTCCGGATACCATGTCACTCCCAAGGTGTAGAACGCTGTGTTAGGGTGGTAACTGAAGCGTCTGGGGCAGTGTATGGAAAGGATTCAAAAGATAGTTACATTAGAGCAGTACTTAAATCCCGTGACTTTATGCCGTCATTCAAAACTAAACAAGATTTTAATGTATCATTTACTAAATAAAACTGTCTAGTCTACCTACCTACTGTACCTACCTACCTACCTACCTACTGTCTAGTCTACCTACCTACTGTACCTACCTACTGTACCTACCTACCTACCTACTGTACCTACCTACTGTACCTACCTACCTACTGTACCTACCTACTGTACCTACCTACCTACCTACCTACCTACCTACTGTACCTACCTACTGTACCTACCCATTTACTAAATAAAACTGTCTAGTCTACCTACCTACTGTATCTACCTACTGTACCTACCTACCTACCTACTGTCTAGTCTACGTACCTACTGTACCTACCTACTGTACCTACCTACCTACCTACTGTACCTACCTACTGTACCTACCTACCTACCTACCTACCTACCTACTGTACCTACCTACTGTACCTACCTACCTACCTACCTACTGTACCTACCTACTGTACCTACCTACCTACCTACCTACTGTACCTACCTACTGTGCACACCATTAGATTCCCCGTGAAAAGTTATATCTGATTCACTACCTTAAACACTATTTGGTGCAGCCATATTCATTTCAATAGAGAACAAACAAACAGACAAACAAACAAACTTCCTCTTTTATATATATATATATATATACAGAACTGTACCTACCCATTTACTAAATAAAACTGTCTAGTCTACCTACCTACTGTATCTACCTACTGTACCTACCTACCTACCTACCTACTGTCTAGTCTACCTACCTACTGTACCTACCTACTGTACCTACCTACCTACCTACCTACTGTACCTACCTACCTACCTACCTACTGTACCTACCTACTGTATCTACCTACCTACCTACCTACTGTACCTACCTACCTACTGTACCTACCTACCTACCTACTGTACCTACCTACTGTACCTACCTACCTACTGTACCTACCTACCTACCTACCTACTGTACCTACCTTCTGTACCTACCTACCTACCTACCTACCTACCTACTGTACCTACCTACTGTGCACACCATTAGATTCCCCGTGAAAAGTTATATCTGATTCACTACCTTAAACACTATTTGGTGCAGCCATATTCATTTCAATAGAGAACAAACAAACAGACAAACAAACAAACTTCCTCTTTTATATATATAGAGATATATATTTCTTTCCATCCTTTTGTATTATATACAATATCTATATTTTTTTTTCAAAAAAACTATGAACCTGTATGGATTGTGTCAGATTTTGTGACTTACGTTTGCACCAACCAACTAGAACTGTGATCCCATAGAGCTGATGTGACTTCTGAATGCTACCCCAAGCTAATAAGTATCCAAATGAAAATAAATTTATATAACAGAACACTTTAATACTAACAAGACAATATTACACGAGCTTGCCAATCTTTATTTTACTTTGGGAATGATTTTCTACGGCTCAACTTCACTCCCTCATTCAAATTTAACTCAATTATTTGGCACAAAATGACTCAATTTGCTACAGCGGAAAATCTTAATAATGATTAGCACCTACAATTTAGCAAATAGATTTCGAGACTAAAATTGATTAACCTTACACATTATACTTGCAATACTCCATATAACTTGTATCCATCACCATGATCTAAAAACACTATTAGGTCCTCATCATCATGCAGGTCCATACCAATGTTAAATCCAGTTGTAAGTACTGTTCATTCACGCTTTATGGTACCAGAAACTCTTTTTGAATGCCACACTAAATTAATATAACCTTATTTCTGCACCTCAAGCCCTTGTGCTTAGACTCCAGAAAATTAGTTTTCTTTCATTGGCAACCAACAATTGAAAACGGATTGTTCTACTTGCAGATACTCCAGAGAAGCCTCCAATGCTCTTGACCTGGAACCTTGTACTTGTGCCAACTTGCAATTTTTCCCAGTATCCACTAGGAATTCCTCTTGTCTGCCTATTTCCCACTCGTCCTTGGGTGGGCCTTTCTGTCCTCCACACCCATTCAAGCTGGAATTACTGTTGCCCTTACCAAGGTCATCTGCTAGATAACTCGCATCCATTTTTTTCGCTCTAATCAATTTAAAGCTTACCTTATGATGTGCCCATGATAGAATGAAGGGAATTTTTTGTTTACTTTGTGTCTTGCCCCATATTTGTTTTGCCATGCACCAAATTTCATATAAAAGTCACCATATCCACTTCCTTACACACCGCACCTATTTTGACATGCTACAGATTGCCTATCGCCTTTGCGATCCGATGAAAATTTTTAGTAGATTTAATATCCTAAACGACAAGTAATCGGCCTATGTATTTTCGTTATAACAGTGTGTGTGTGTGTGTGTGTGTGTGTGTGGTGAAAAGACCTCAAGTTGTGTTTACTGAGTCGGATTAGTTTGACTTCTCCATTGATGACAAGCCGCCTAAAAGAGAATATGGAAAATCATCTTAGTTCTTCCGTATGTTAGGTATAAAAGAAGCGAGTGACGTTTGTTGTCCATATTCTAAACGCGAATTTTTTTTATTTTTAGTCACTCAATATAGGCAGGTCATCGTGCTTATTGTTTTTTGGATAGGCCTACCCTATTATTGTTTCAAAAATGGAATTTATACAGAACTTAAAGAGAGTTTAAACACCTTAAGACATTTCGCTACCAACTAAAGCAAGCTCCATATATATTTTTCCCTTTAATTGTTGTTTGCCTAGGTCAGCAAACGGAAATTCCCAGACGGACATTTATGTATTTTCGTTAATTTTTCTTCTTGATATGGTTTTGATGAAGTTGGAGATGAAAAGTTTGGTACGAAAAAATAAGTTTCTGTAATAGTATGCCCAACGCCTACATAATCTTTGTTTCTTTGGTTTCTCCTATGGTAAATTTCTCCATCTCCAATGGGCTTAACCCCAAAACCGAGGCAACTTTTTTATACAGGGTGTACATAAAGTCAGGATCTATTTTTGTGAAGCACTTGAAATTATATGGAATTCAATCATAAAATGATAAAGTGGTAACATTTATTAAATAATTAAGAGTAGGATTCGACGTGACGCCCAACAGTATCCCTGCACAGCTCAAATCGTTCCGCAGCATTTCTAAACACATTCTGGAGCATTTGCGGGGTTATGTTATCTGCAGCAGTTCGTATACGTGTACGTAAGTTTTCAAGACTCGTAATGTCCGTCTGATAGACGTGCGATTTGATAAAGCCCCATGCAAAGAAATCTAAAGGGGTTAAATCTGGTGATCTCGCTGGCCAAGGTCTGTTGCTTCCGCGTCCGATCCAGCGATTTGGAAAACGTCCATTTAAATAATCCTGAACAATTTTGGCATAGTGACAAGGAGCACCATCATGCTGATAGACGACGGTACTAACAATCCTATCCCCAATCAGCTGAGGTTCAAGGAATTGCTGCAACATGTCCAGATAAATAAGCCCCGTAACTGTAGCTTCAGCAAAGAAAAAAGGACCATAAACCTTAGATTTTGTTAAACCCATCCAGACATTAACTTTAGGTGAGTCTCTTTCCCAATTTTGGACGAAATCATTCAGTTTTTCATCTGCCCAAATTCGACAGTTATGGCGATTTACTTTTCCACACGTATGGAAAGTGGCTTCATCACTAAAGAGAATGTTGTCCATTAAATTATCACTCCAGATTTGTTCTACGAGATCAGCACACACAGCACTTCGTCGAGGGAAATCTTCCTCATGTAAATCATGTAAAACCTGCAAATGATAGCTTTTCTTCTGCAAATTAACTTTCAGAATTTTGTGCACAGATGACGTCGGGAGGCCGAGTCTGTGTGATGCAGCAGCACGAACGGACGTACGTGGCTCCTCAGTGATAATTCCGCGTACTGCATTCACGGTAAGATCTGACATACACGGTCGTCCTGATCTTGCTTCATCAGTTACAGATCCCGTTCGTTTAAATTTGTTCACCAATTTTCGTATTGTCTTGTCTATTGGCCCCGGCTTATGAAATCTCCTTCTAAACTTCTCTCTGATGTCATTGTATTTCTTTCCCTCGATTCGCCAAATTACTATTGCCACACGCTCTTCTGTATTCATTCTAAGGGCTTCTAAAAAGAAAAATAGAAAAAAAATAATTATTTCACAAAAATAGATCCTGACTTTATGTACACCCTGTACAATATAATAAATTATTATTTTTTACTGAAATATGACATGTTACCGTATAAGGTACTGTATTGTAGGTACGTTTAGGTCGGGTTTGAAGTAGGCCTTGCTGTTAACTGTAATGTGAACAGTATATTGGGCAATTGAAAGTATATCCTCTAATAACATAGGCATGCGAATGAGAACTTTGTAAGAGTTGTTTTCTTACTAATAACTGATTTTATTTAATTCAACTACGCTGATTTCGAATAAGGTGTCCATTTTTTCTATCACTTAAGGATTTTCTGCAAACTGGAAGGGAAAAAACAACATAAATAATTATTATTTATTTCAATTTACATTAGGTACCTATTTCGCTTTGTTATACTCAGTTTTGGGCACTAAAGCGTTAATCCGATAATAGTTAATTAACGAAGTTAACTTTTTTTAACGGACTATTAACGGAAGTTAATTTCCATTTATCGTTATCGGACCAGTTAACTTCCGATAACTCGATATTTAGTCTGTTAAAGTCCGTTAACACGTTAACTGCGAGGAGTCATTCACGGAAGATCACCGCTCAGCGAATGAATTCAAACCGCCATAACTTCAGTCTGCTTCCAGATCTCGCAAGGGGAGGTTGTGCGCTTTTTATTGAAGGTAAGTAGGTTCTTTTAACGTTAGTAAAAGTCCTATAATATTATATATACATTAATACGTATGGAGATACGTATGGTAAAATGTACGGTTGAAAAAAATTAATTTATAGTAATGACTAATGAATAAGTATTTTTACACTGCGTTAGTAAATCTCTAAAAAAGTATATATAGTATGTAAAATTTGAATAATAGTTTTTATTCACTGATTGTAATATTGTCGTCGAATTAAATAACAATTGCGTATATTACATAGACAAAATATTTTATAGACAAAATAATTCATGGACAAAGTATTTTTATTTTATAGACTAAATAATTCATAGATAAAATATTTTATAGATAAAATAATTACATAGAGAAAAATTACTTCTATTGAAAATTCACAGAAAAAGGTTAAGTAAAATAAAATATTTTATATAACGTAATATTATATATTATATATTATAATATAATTAATATTATTTTGAATTAATTTTGCTATTTTGTTTGAATTAATATTTTATTAGTTTAGTTACATATTTTATACGATGATATTTTACTTTTTTAAGGTTCTTCTGTATTATCGTCAACTAGAGAGCGTTCATTTCTCTCTTACCAAGCATTCTCTACAACTTTTAAACTTCAACCATGGAGCACCAAGAAGAAGTTCTCGACATTGAGATCGCCTCTGTCTCGGGCACTTCTGAGTCTCAGTCTGACCAGAAGCCTTTCCAAAACAAAAAAGTTGCAAAACTTGATAAAAATACAGTTAAATACCTATTTATTGTTGGATTTTGCATAAATAAACATTTCCTATGGGTTTTAAAGCATTTTTCCTTGATTTTTTTAAATGTCAGTAAAGAAATAGTTATCGTTCACGGATTATCGTTAACTTCCGTTAACTTCGTAGTAAAATTATCGGATTATCGTTATCGGAGTTAAAAATTGGGGTTAACGGATTATCGTTATCGAAGTTAACTTTTTGGTTAACGCTGCCTACCACTGGTTATACTAATTACAAATGCAAGCAACTTTAAAAAGAAAGAAGACTATTAACGTCAATTACGTATTCATCTTTATTTGTCTTGAGTTTTCTTGTGAGATCTATGCCTTTTAGTCTCGAATGTACACGCTGTTCCTTTTCTTTTATGTAATAATTCTGGAGTATCCCGTTTCAACATCCAGCAGTAATCAGCCTTCATGCTGATGTCCCACCTTCCATGATATTTCTTCTCCATTTCTTTGATGTCTTGGTGAAAGAGTGCTCCGAGATTCTCAGGGAAGTAATCCAAGTGTGAATGTAAGAAATGTAATTTTAAACTCATATTACAACCCAACTCTTTGAACTTAATTAGCATGTTGTTCACAATGTTTTTTTGTAATTTGGGTCCTTGTTGTTACCAAAAAATTTGCTGATCACATCCTTAAAAGCAATCCACCTTCTTTTTCAAGATTGTTCATTGTTCTTTCAAAGTGTTCATCCAAAGTCAGTTTTCTAATCTGGGGACCAACGAAAATTCCTTCTTTCAATTTCGCTTCCGAAAGAGTTGGGAATTTACCACACAGATACTTTAACCAATCTCCATCATCGTGAAGCGGAGGTAAAAGGACATTCTTCGTGTCAACCAAACTTTCACTTGAATGTTTTTAGAACCAGGTGTCAGGTTGATTCTGCGTGGCTGTTCCTTTTTTATCCATTGCTGAGTTCTTGCTCAGCTATCCTATTCACACAAAAAACATGGAAACTTCGTATAACCTGGTTGTTGACTTAAGAACATAAAATCACTTTTAAGTCTCCACAAAGTAGCCAACCGTGTTAGTAGTATGGCCGCAAAAGGAGAGAGTGCAATGCAATTGCAAATGTTGATCAATGTTGCAAGAGTGCCACACCAGTGCCAGTGCCAACCCTCATTGTTGCAAGGCACCAGCCTCTAAAAAGGAGGAGAGGGGTAGTTGCAAGAGCAAAAAGGGATTATGCAACTTGGAGGAGGAGTTACCTCTCAAGAGAAATCGAGAAGGAGAGAGAGGAAGAGAGGTGTTCGCTTGACAGGAGCCAAGCGCATATTAAGAATTCAGCCGAACACCCGTTGTGTTAATATGTTCCTAATCTGCCAGTGCCTCCAGTCATTGTCAGCCAGTTGGCACAGTGTATACTTCGTTTTGGCACGCACACACTTGTCTATACGCCCATAAAATATTACGCACACACGATTATGTGCGCCGGGTTCGAGACCCGGTGGCGGCGCGTCCTTCCACAGTTGGTAGATAAATGGGAAACCAGAGTGTCCTAGTGGTTGCTGGTTAAACTGTAGGTCTAAGATGGAGTGTAAACATCTTTTCACGATTGGTAAATAAATGGGTAACCAGGATTCCCTAGCAGGGATCGCTCTCGCGCGCTCGCTCTCTCTTATATATACACCCCGTTAAAAAGTAGGTCTATGGCGGGGCGAAAAGTTTGGCCTTCGCCAGAATGAACAATTCGGGCTAAAGCATCGAAAGCAAAGGTGATATTATATATGTACAAATATCTCTCTCTCTCTCTCTCTCTCTCTCTCTCTATCTCTCTTTGTTAGCCTCCGGGATAGCGTAGGTGAGATGGGGCTAGAGGTCGACGGCGATGTTGAGGGAGTGTGTAGTGCATTCCAGGACGAGTTTATGGTGCTGCAGTCTACTGCCATACCCTCAAAACCGGTCACCCCTGCTTCAACGCAGCCTAAGTGGTTCAGTCGTGACATCGCTTCGGCTATCCGAACTAGGAAAGCAGCGTATAGGAGGGCGCAGGCCAATCGTTCCATGAGAACGCCGAGGCGTATGTCCGCCTGTGTAGGGAAGTGAAGGTGAAGGTTAGGCTAGCGAAACGTAACGAAGAACTACGGGTGGCAAGCCACCGCAAGGGGAACCCTAAGGGGTTCTTCAGTTATGTTAATAGTAGAAAGTCCATTAGAAGCAGAGGCTTTCTGCGGACTTCCGACACGGACATCACTAATGTGCTTAACCCTTTAAGCCCTGAATTTGTTGTAGGGTTAAGTTATGAATGTGTGTATTTGAAACATTAGCAATTGGCATCTTCAGTCCTGAAAGGGTTAATGAGTACTTTGCGGGAGTGTTCACCAGAGAGGACACCCGCGTCATCCCCGAGCCAGGCGTCAGGCACGAAGGTGCTGGCCTGGATAGTGTTCGATGTACCACGACAGTCGATGCCGATAGAATAGACAAACTGAGCGCGTTTAAGGCTCCTGGGCCAGACCATTTCCTCCCCATAGTGTTGCGCGAGGGAGGTGCGCGACCAGGTGGCTCCCCACCTGGCTGCAGTCTTCAACAAATCGTTGGAGACGGGCCAGGTGCCTGGTGACTGGAGGGAAGCCAACGTGACCCCTATCTTTAAGAAAGGGGATCACGAAAGTCCAGGGAACTATCGTCCCATTAGTGTCACTTCGGTTGTAGGTAAATTATTAGAAAGGATAATAGCGGATAGGATCGATGACCATCTGGATTCCTACAAGCTGCTTGGGGACTCCCAACATGGGTTTAGACGGCATAGGTCGTGTCACACCAACTTGTTCGAGTTTTTCCACATCATGTTGAGTGAGTATGATAAGAGTAGGGCCATTGATACACTTTATCTCGACTTTCAGAAAGCCTTTGATGAGGTACCTCTCCGGCGGCTAATGGCGAAAGTCCGCGAGCTGGGTATCGGTGGGGAAGTAGGTAGGTGGATTGAAAACTGGTTGAAGAATAGGCGGCAGAGGGTTGTAATTAAAGGGGTTAGTTCGGGTTGGGCCTCGGTCACTAGTGGGGTTCCTCAGGGTTCCGTTTTGGGGCCACTGTTGTTTATCATTTATATATATGATATTGACGCTGGCATCGTCAATAGGATCGCCAAATTCGGTGATGACACGAAGCTTGGGGCCAATGTTGGGACTCCCTAAGCGATCGAGGAACTGCGTGCGGACCTAGGTAGGATAGGAGAGTGGTCCGAAAAATGGCAAATGCCGTTTAACTTGGGTAAATGCAAGGTGATGCACATTGGCTACGCCGATCCCAAGTCCGACTACTCGATGTTAGGGAGTAATATCGAGGCGATTGATTTGGAAAAGGACTTGGGTGTGCTAATTAGCAGCGACCTTATGTTTACCAAACAGTGCGTAGAGGTGGAAAAGAAAGCTCCAAAGTTGTTGGGTTATATCTGGAGGAAATTTCGATTTCGGAAGAAGGAGATTGTGCTCTCGATGTACAATTCTCTGGTTCGGCCGCACCTGGAGTATGCTGTGCAGTTCTGGTCGCCCACCCTCAAGAACGATATTGAGAGGCTAGAGCGAGTGCAGGCGAGGGCCACAAAGTTAATCCCTTCCGTTAGATATATGGGCTACAATCGACGCTTACGCGCCCTGAATTTGTTTTCGCTGGAATCTCGGAGGGTGCGCGGTTAACAGATCGAGGTTTTCAAGTTCTTACGCGGGTTCAACAATGTCGATTTTAGAAGCATGTGTAGTTTAAATGATAACAAAACTCGCAAGAATGGTTGGAAGTTGGATTTGAAACGGTTTAGGACTAGTGTGTGTGGGAATTACTTTACCTATAAGATCTGTAACACGTGGAACAGGTTACCTTCAGAAGTTGTGAACAGTTCCTCTGTGGATAATTTCAAGAAAAGGTTAGACCAAATCTTGCACACTATTTGATGGTGTAGAAAATTTTCCATGGCACCCGTTGCCATTTTGTACCTCCTCGGTATGGGCTGCACGGCCTTTTGAGGTACTTCTTTTCCTTGTAACTCCTTGTAACTCTCTCTCGCTCGCTCTCTCTTGTTCTCTCTCTCTCCCTCTCTCGCGCACTCTCTCTCTCTCTGGAATATATATATATATTATATATTTTTTAATTAGGTTGTTTAACCTCCTTCGCAACATCTGAGGTCATATGACGGAGGGGACCTACAGCTTTACGTGGGATCCGAACCACGGGTCGCTACATAATCTGGGCGCAGAGGACGGTCTCCCATCCAACTACTACCCAGACCCAATGTCGCTTAACTTCACTGATCTCCGAGAAGCGGTGTTACGACATCGGCCACTACGTAGCCCATATATATATAAGCACACCGGACAAAAAATTAGTCACCCCTAATAGCACCGATATTAGGAAGTTCAAGGTCACACAGAGGGCGCTGATGTAGCATTGGTAAGTGACAAGTAGCGGTGACGTAGCACACAGGATCAGATCTGTTTCGTGAGGTGGGGAAGAACAAAGTGTGTGTTGGATATAGTCTGCAAAATGGATCGTGAGGCAGACGTTACTCAGTGGCAAAAAGGAGCCATCGTGTTTGGCAGAGCCCACGGACACAAAATGTCTGAAGTAGCCCAATTTGTTGGTGTGTCAACGCGTACTGTCCAGCGAGTTTACAAAGAGTGGTGTAGTTCGCAATCAACTGATAACACTAGGCAACAAAGATTTTGTTACAGAAGACCAAATAGGTGCTCCTAGCTAATTTCGGTATGCTGATTTCAAATCTATAATTAGATTTTTTCTATCACGTCTAGATTTTGTGTAAAATGCAAATCACTTTTAGTAAAATTTTCTACCACGTCCAGATTTTGGTTTTAATCGGCTTAATGCCAGTAATATGAAACTTGCTTTTCAAGGTTAAAGCAATTTTTTTTGCCAACTATATACAAATTCGAACAATTTTGATAAATAAAATTTATCCCGAGTTGGCAACACTGAGTCAAGAGCATAGTAACGGGCAACGGCCCAACGGTCAGTCGCTACGTGACAGTCAAGCAAAACGGTTGTTGAAGCTCTCTGCTGATGAGCAAGTGACAGGTTGTGGTGACTTGTGTGTTTTTATAGCATTTGTTTTGTACTACGGTGTGTATTTCTTTTTATTTTGCACATCGTAATAATTACTTTCTACGTTTTTTCAGATATTGTATGGTAATTCAAAATGGCATCAAATAGACGTGCTTGTGTAAATCACCCAGACAACTTCTGCTTTGTCTGTGGACAATATACGCCTAAGCCACAACGTAGAAACATAACAACAAAGATTAAACTTGCCTACAAGTGTTATTTTGACTGTAAGTTAGGAGACCAACAGAGGGACTGGGCACCACATATTTGCTGTGCACAGTGCAATGCAATGTTAATAGCTTGGATGAATGGTAAAAGAAAAGCTATGCCGTTCTCAGTCCCCATGGTTTGACGTGAGCCGAAAAATCACTTCAATGATTGTTATTTTTGTTTGACAAAGATTGCTGGTTTCACAAAGAAAAACAAATCAAAGATCACGTACCCAAACTGCGAATCAGCAATGAAACCAGTACCACATGATGAAACAAATCCACCACCAGTTCCACCAGCAACGATAACAGACAGCAGTTCATCTGAAGATTCTGCTAGTGATATAGAAACAGGGAAAGATGGCATATATGTTCCAGATGCAAATATTTCCCCACATTTGTTAAGTCAAGCGGAGTTAAATGACTTAGTGCGCGATTTGGAATTACCAAAAGAAAAGGCAGAGTTGCTTGGTTCAAGACTTCAAGAATTTAATCTTCTCCAACCAAACACCAAAGTTTCCCATTTCCGCCATCGCCATTTGCAGTTTTCATCATTTTACTTACAGGAAGAAAACGTTTGTTTCTGCCACGATATCAGTGGTCTGATGCAAGGGATTGGCTGTCGCTATGATCCAAAAGAATGGAGACTGTTCATTGACTCTAGTAAAGCTAGCCTTAAAGCTGTATTACTGCACAACGGCAATGAAAAACCTTCAATACCTGTAGCACATGCCACTGGCCTTAATGAGACTTATGAATCGATGAAACTGCTGCTAAGACTCATCAAATATAAGGACCACACATGGAATATTTGTGGCGACCTTAAAGTTGTATCATTACTTCTTGGGTTACAGTTGGGCTACACAAAGCATATGTGCTTTTTGTGTCTATGGAACAACAGAGATGACAAGAACCACTACAAAAAACATGATTGGCCATCTAGAACTGAACATGTTGGTAAATACAATGTGAAACACCCAGCACTTATTGACCCTCAGAAAGTACATCTTCCACCACTTCACATTAAACTTGGCCTTATGAAAAATTTCGTGAAGGGTATGGATCATCAAGGTAGTGGTTTCCAATATTTAAAGGATAAATTCAGAGGAATATTGACAGATGCTAAGCTAGAAGCTGGAGTTTTCACTGGACCACAGATCCGCAGTGTCATCCACGACTCATCGTTTCCATCTAACCTAAATGAGAATGAACTAGGAGCATGGACATCTTTCGTTGAAGTTGTCAAAAATTTTCTTGGAAACCACAAAGCTGAAAACCACCGTAAACTCGTAGAAAACATGCTTAAATCTTATGAAATAATGGGATGCAGAATGTCTTTGAAAATTCATTTTTTACATTCTCATCTTGACTTCTTCCCGGCCAACCTTGGGGCTGTAAGTGACGAGCATGGTGAGCGCTTCCACCAACAGATCTCAGTTATGGAAAACAGATACCAAGGTAATTTCAACCCAAATATGATGGGAGATTATTGTTGGTTCCTGCAGAAGGAGAGCTCGTCATCCTACAAGCGACAAAGGAAGAGGACACACCAAAGTTTCACTTAAGAACAGGAATTTGCCTTTCAGTAGTAACAACAAAATACTAACGCGCTTTGGGTGGATGGTTGGGCGCAGGGGTGGTAACTCCGCCAGCGGAATTCCGCTGTCTGTCTTAAGCCAGAATAAAGGAGGAAAGACATCCCTGTTCACTAATTATTTAAGTATGCTTAACATAAAACGTGGCACGGAAAAGTAGCTTAGACGGCTTTCGTAATAGAAGCGGGTGAGAAAAAAAATGAAAAATAGGGGTTTTCGGTTACACAAAATCTGGACGTGATAGAGAAATTTTGATATCAGATCTGAAATCAGCATCAGCGCTTTAGTAGGAATCAGTAGTTCACGTGTCTGTAACAAAAAAAAAGTTGAAATTTGTTGCCTAGTGATAATCGACGGCGTAACTGTGGCCGGAAAACAATTCTCGACAATAGGGGCCGCCGCCATGTTTCTCGTCTAGTAACTGCAAATCGTTTTCAAACCAGAGAACAATTGCTCTAAGAAACCAATGAGGTTCTCCAGCGACCAATTTCCGAACGGACATTGCGACGAGAACTGCATGCGATGGACATCTGGAGCAGGGTACCACGAAAGAGGCCGCTGTTAACAGCAAGTCACAAATTGGCACGTTATAAATGGGCTCAGAGGCACAAAAACTGGACTGCGGCAGATTGGAAACGTGTAATTTGGTCCGATGAGTCCCGTTTTTGTTTGTTTTCCAATGATGGGAGGCGACGAGTACATCGCAGGTCCAATGAAGCCTTTAATCCTGAATGCGTCGAAGGTGTTGTTCAGGCTGGAAACAGAAAGTGAAGCGCAGGAACAGACACCCACGGACTCTGGCGGAACTTCGGGACCGGCTGATGAACGAGTGGCAGCAAATCGATGTTCAGTACATGCACAACCTCGTAGAGTCTCTGCCTCGCCGGATTCGTGCGGTTATCAAGGCCAGAGGCGCCGTCACACGTTATTAGGTACATTCTGAGAGGGGTGACTAATTTTTTGTCCGGTGTGCTTATATATATATATATATATATATATATATATATATATATATTATATATATATATACATATATATATACACACAATTATATTAAACAGCGTTCTGTTCGAGATCCTAAATTTTGAAGTTAAGGACCTGTATCCACCACACATCTCTGTCGTTTTTTTAAAATTTATTTATTGTATCGTATGATAACGCAGAGATACAATAAACTTTTACAGGTGCGAGTTTTATATTTCACAGGAAATACATTTTTCCGAACCTACTTTAGATAGTGCATCGTTTCATTCAGTGTTAAATAATTTTTAAAATTCGTGATATAGCGAAGTGAAAGGAAATCTGTCCAGAGGTCGACCTAACCTAACCAAATATAATATAACCTAACCTAGCTTTATTCTGAGTTTTTCTACAACGAAATATTATTCCCAGGATTCTTTCTCGTTTATAATAATATAACCTAACCTAACACAACTGAACCTAACCTAACCTAACCTAGCCTAACCTAGCCTCTATATATATCGGCCCAAGACTCTATCGTTTATAATAATATATCCTAACCTAACCTAGCCTATACATATATCGGCCCAGGGCTCTTTCTCGTTTATAATAATATAACCTAACCTAGCCTAACCTAGCATTACCTAACGGGATATAATATAACCTAACCGTAAATAATAAAGCCTAACCTAGTGCAATCTATCCAGTTATAATATAACTTAACCTAACCTAGCACAGAAGGTCAAACTTTTCACCCCACCCTAAACCTAAAGTTTAACGGGGATTCCTTCACTCAGCGTTTTGCCACTCACCTAACCTATCGTAGCATACCCCGGCATAATTAAACTTTAATTTTTCTTAACTTTATTTCATTCAGTATGAACTAATCATGTTAACTTCTCATTAAAGGAGCGAAACGGAACTTCAGCGTGTTATAGCTACTTTTCGTTTTGATGAAAGATGCATAAATGATATGGATGCTTTACCGCACAGCCAACACAGCGACCTGGAAACAGGTCGACGTATTTGTTCGTCGACGTATTGGTTCACATCCGGTCAAACGAACGCCAGTCATCTAGGAAATAATGTAAGTATTTTTGGGGCTTAAGAACAAAGCACATTGTATTTTCATTAAATTTATTAAATGGTAGAAAATATGTACAAAGAGGAACCAGTGTCCATTAATAAGTCTTAATGGCGAAAAATATGCCTTTACACAATATAGATATACACCTTTACACAATACAGCGGGTGCTAACATATGGGAACCTTTTCTTATCTGTCTGCATACCGTTTTATCATTAATTTCAGTGTCGCACAAATCGAATAATTTTAAAATTTTATAAATCCCTTCCTACGTGATATGTGCATGAGAAATGAGATGCAATACATGCTTCACGTGTTACTGTAATATCCTTGAAGGCGATACGGGTTCCATACAATCTCAGGTACATGTATCTGCTCGATTGAATTTAATATAACAGGATCATTCAACGGCTGAGTGCCGAGTGAATCAAAATAGTACATTCTTTCCCTGTTTTTAAAATAGAGTGCAAACCAATGAATCCCCTCATCCCCCCATAATGTCGGTGTTCACGATAATTCCGTACCAGTTTCTCGCAGTTGGCAATTTCAATATTTCATTCTTCGCAAACACGCCGATAAATTTGGAGAGTGTGATTCGATCACTTTTCATTACTCTCTGGAGTGTATTCGCGTCCATTCTAAAAGTCTGTGACCACGTTCCTGAAACGGTCAACTTCTATTAGTGCTTGTGATTCGAGGTACACGAGTACACTAATAAGTGTATCTATAGGCTTGGCAAATTCAAACCTGACTGAGATATTCCCACTCTGTTGTGGACTTAAGTGTGTATTTAGCGAGCCTGCATTATGAGCCAGACTACTATAAGTCCCTCCCAAAGCAATGCCATTTACGTATAGAGTTATATTTTTAAGGCCGAAAGTCTCGAATTTAAAGGCACTCTTTTTTTATTTTCCATTCGTCGAGGCGTGGTCCTGCATTCCATTTAATATCCTTTTAGGTAGGACTCCAAGATTCACGTTTTCTAGTTGCTTCGAGGCCTACCCGAAGGCCATTCACAGTTTATCGAGGGGTGAGATATCAGCGTGGTAGTGGGCTTGGATCCATATTTTCATTCATACTACGCATTGCTATCCCACAGTTGAAGAGGAGTGCTAGATACCTAGGAAGGAAGGCGTTACAAACAGGTTTTAACGCGGCAGAAGACATAATGGGTGGACTAAACCGAAAGAAGCTCTAAAAAAAACATTTAAAACGTTTACGGAACGAAATCATCAAAGATCCAAAGAGAAAAAAGCGTGGTGGCGGAAAGAAGAGAGCTGTCAGGAAGAAAGGGTTACCATTACGTGGCGCTAAACGTAAAAGGAAATCAAAAAAGAAGTGCTCTAAGCGTATGAAGGCTATGGTTGATCATTTTTTAGCTGATATATGTTGAGGACACTACTCTCACGAATCATAGGCTGATTACTAGTTATCAAGAGAGGTGGCATTATTTCTGACTCGTCATGGCGCGTTTCATCGATCCGTGTAGTTCACAATGCTGTAAATCGGAACTGACCCTCTTTGATATGCCCCCCACTCAGGTCTCTATTCAGCATATCGACTTTATTAAAATTAACCCATTAAACACAATTAGTTCGCCGAGTGCCCTTATAGAATTCGTGATACCCAGCTCAGGCCCTTACTTTTTTGAACCGAGCTGCATGCTCATGTACGCTAAACTGCGTGTAGCCCATTCAGATGGAATGGACTGCTATGATTGTTACTCTGCATACCCTGAAACCAACTTTTTACACTCCATATTCAGCCAGTGTGAGGTGTATATAAATCAGGTTAATATCTCGGCAGGAACGGGTTATTATCACCTACGAGCCAATCTGGAAAATGTCCTCAACTTTTCAAAAGAAGCGAAGGACACCTTTTTAACCGCCGAGGGATATTAACAGAATAAGATGAGTGGTATAAAGGATAAATTTAAAAATTCTTAAAAAAAAGATATACGAGTGTTTTGGACGTCTTCATACAGACTTCATATTCCAGAAGAAACTGCTTATGAACGGCATCGATCTGAAACTAAAGCTCAACCGCACGAGTGCTGAGATCTGCATAAATCTGGGACCTGATCAAGAAGAGGTCTCGAAACCCGTTGTGATTCACATCATGGAGACGTATTTGCGTGTACCACGTGTGAAATTAAGTTCGTCAAAACAAACAGAAATTCAGAAATACTTAATACACGCCACAGTAAAATACCCAATTAACAGGGTACAGTTCAAACTAACACAGTGCCGGCCGGGTTGGCCTCGAAGCAAGTAGAAAACGTGACCCCTGGCGTCCTACCTAAAAGGATATTAATTGGAATGCAGGACCACGCCTCGAATAATGGAAAATATAAATGAGTGCCTTGAAATTCGAGAATTTCGGCATTAAAGATATAACTCTATACGTAAATGGCATCGCTTTGGGAGGGACTATGATTACGGACTTCTCATCAGACGCTGTGTTCCCGCTCTGCGCGAGAGCTTATAGTAGTCTGGCTCTTAGTGCAGGTGCCTGTGATGAACTTGGGTTTGGAAAGCAGAAAGAAGTTGTCGAAGAATTTAACATTTATTCATTTGATATTACGTTTGACTTGTCTGCTGGCGTAAATGCACACTTTAGTCCACAACAGGGTGGGAATATCTCAGTCATGTTGGAATTTGTCAACTCCATAGACGCGCCTATTAGTGTACTCGTGTACCTCGAATCAAAAGCACTAATACAAGTTGACCTTTTCAGGAACGTGGTCACAGACTTTTAGAATGGACGCGAATACACTCCAGAGAGTAATGAAAAGTAATCGAATCATACGCTCCAAACTTATTAGCGTGTTTGCGAAGAATGAAATATTGAAATTGCCAACTACGAGAAACTGGTACGGAATTATCGTGAACACCGACATTGTGGGAGGTGAGGGTATACATTGGTTTGCAATCTATTTTAAAAAATAGGGAAAGAATGTACTATTTTGATTCACTCGGCACTCAGCCCTTGCATGATCCTGTTATATTAAATTTAATCGAGCAGATACATGTACCTGAGATTGTATGGAACCCGTATCGCCTTCAAGGATATTATAGTAACACGTGCAGCATGTATTGTCTTTCATTTCTCATGCACATGTCACGTGGTAAGGGATTTATAAATTTTTTGAAATTATTCGATTTGTGCGACACTGAAATGAATGATAAAATGGTATGCAGACAGATAATAAAAGGTTCCCATATGTTAGTACCCGCTGTATTGTGTAAAGGTGTATATCTATATTGTGTAAAGGCATATTTTTCGTCATTAATGCTTATTTAATGGACACTGTTTTCGCTTTGTACATATTTTCTACCATTTAATATATTAAATGAAAATATAGTGTTTTGTTCTTAACCCCCCCAAAATACTTACATTAGTTCCTCGATGACCTGGCATTCGTTGGACTGGATGTGAGGCAATACGTCGACTTTTGTGTCCAGGTCGCTGGGTTGGCTGTGCAGTAAAGCATCCATATAATTTATTCCCCTTTCATCAAAACGAAAAGTAGCTATAATACGCTCAAGTTCCGTTTCGCTCCTTTAATGAGAAGTTAATATGATTAGTTCATACTGAATGAAATAAAGTTAATTAAGTAAAATTAAAGTTTAACTATGCCGGGGTATGCTACGCTAGGTTAGGTTATATTAAGAGATGAGTGGCAAAACGTCGGGTGATGGAATCCCCGTTAAACTTTAGGTTTAGGGTGGGGTGAAAAGTTTGACCTTCTGTACTAGGTTAGGTTAAGTTATATTATACCCGGATATGTTACGCTAGGTTAGGCTATATTATGTCCGGTTAGGTTATGTTAGGTTATGTTATATCCGGTTAGGTAATGCTAGGTTAGGATATATTATTATAAACGATAAAGAGTCTTGGTCTGATATATATATAGGTTAGGTTAGGCTAGGATATATTATGTCCAGGTTAGTTTCAATTGTGTTAGGTTGGGTTAGGTTAGGTTAGGTTCAGTTGTGTTAGGTTAGTTTAGTTTATATTATTATAAACGAGAATGAATCCTGGGAATAATTTTTCGTTGTAGAAAACCTGAGAATAATGCTAGGTTAGGTTAGGTTATATTATATCCTGCTTAGGTTCAATTGTGTTAGGTTAGGTTAGGTTCAGTTGTGTTAGGTTAGGTTAGCTTATATTATTATAAACGAGAAAGAGTCCTGGGAATAATTTTTTCGTTGTAGAAAAACTCAGAATAAAGCTAGGTTAGGTTAGGTTATATTATATCCGGTTAGGCCATGCTAGGTTAGGTCGACCTCTGGACAGATTTCCTTTTACTTCGCTTTATCACGAATTTTAAAAATTATTTAACACTGAATGAAACGATATATATAATCACAAATTAATCACTTACATTTCAAATGAGGTGTCCGTTGGATCTTGCAATGTATCGCAAATTTCTGTAACAGTCTGCGTGGTTAGAAGTTCATTCTGGTCCACTGCGTTGAAAATTAGACGCGTTGCATCAGCATAGAAATCTTTATCTTCAAACAATTCGGGAGAGTTGTAGAGCTGAATCATGGTGGGGATATTTCAAAAGCACTAAGCGGAAAAACTACTGAAATGAGGTCCTGAGATGAAGTACCCCTTTTTATAAATGGGGCTTGTGACTGTGATCAACCTACAACACACGAATCGCGAGCTTCCTATTAGCTGTCAGTGAATTTTGGGCGGGGCTTGACGTATATGCCCGCCTACACTCCAAGCAGAGGTCCTGGGCTCCGCCCACAGAGTTGTGATTGACTGTCCCGTGAAATCTGGGGGGTGTCAAATATATCTTGCCCGTTCCAGATACGTGGAGAGAGAAACGCGTTGTTTTTTGATCTTGTATTCTCCCCCGATGTGTTGGTGGGGGAAGGGGGATTTCAACGTATGGTAAGCCTGCATTTAAACGAGAAACTTAACGATGTTGGTTTGTGAATCGGTTTAAGGTGCCTTGTCTAAAGTAGGGTCGGAAAAATTTATTTCCTCTGAAATATAAAACTCGCACCTGTAAGAGTATATTGTATACCTGGGTTATCGTACGATACAATAAATAAATTTTAAAAAAAGACAGAGATGTGGGGTGGATACAGGTCATTAACTCCAAAGTTTATGATCTCGAACAGAACGCTGTTTAATATAATTGTATATATATATATATATATATTCCAGAGAGTTACGACGAGTTACAAGGAAAAGAAGTACCTCAAAAGGCCTTGCAGCCCATAGCGAGGAGGTACCAATGGCAACGGGTGCCAGGGAAAATTTTGTATACACTCAAATAGTGTGCAAGATTTGGTCTAACCTTTTCTTGAACTGATCCACAGAGGAACTGTTCACAACTTCTGAAGGTAACCTGTTCCACGTGTCACAGATCTTATACGTAAAGTAATTCCCACACACACTAGTCCTAAACCGTTTCAAATCCAACTTCCAACCATTGTTGCGAGTTGTGTTATCATTTAAACTAAACATGCTTCTAAAATCGACATCGTTGAACCCGCGTAAGACCTTGAAAACTTCGATCAATTGACCGCGCAGCCTCCGAGTTTCCAGCGAAAACAAGTTCAGGGCGCGAACCGTCGATTGTAGCCCATATGCCTAACGGAAGGGATTAACTTTGTGGCCCTCGCCTGCACTCGCTCCAGCCTCTCAATATCTTTCCTGAGGGTGGGCGACCAGAACTGCACTGCATACTCCAGGTGCGGCCGAACCAAGGAATTGTACAGAGAGAGCACAATCTCCTTGTTCCGAAACTGAAATTGCCTCTTGATATAACCCAACAGCTTCTGGTTTTTTTTTCACCTCTACGCACTGTTTGGTAAACTTAAGGTCGCTGCTAATTAACACACCCAAGTCCTTTTCCAAATCAGTCACCTCGATATTACTCCCCAACATCGAGTAGTCGGACTTGGGATTGGCATAGCAAATGTGCATCACTTTGCATTTACCCAAGTTAAACGGCATTTGCCATTTTTCGGACCACTCTCCTATCCTACCTAGGTCCGCACGCAGTTCCTCCATCGCTTAGGGCGTCCCACATTGGCCCCAAGCTTGGTGTCATCACCGAATTTGGCGATCCGACTGACGATGCCACCGTCTATATCATTTATGTAAATGATAAACAACAGTGGCCCCAAAACGGAACCCTGAGGAACCCCACTAGTGACCGAGGCCCAACCCGAACTGTCCCCTTTAATTACAACCCTCTGCCGCCTATTCTTCAGCCAGTTTTGAATCCACCTACTTACTTCCCCAGCGATACCCAGCGCGCACACTTTCGCTATTAGCCGGCGGTGAGGTACCTTATGAAAGGCTTTCTGAAAGTCGAGATAAAATATAACAATGGCCCTACTCTTATCGTACTCACTCAACATGACGTGGAAAAACTCGAACAAGTTGGTGAGACACGTCCTATGCCGTCTAAACCCATGTTGGGAGTCCCCAAGCAGCTTGTAGGAATCCAAATGGTCAACGATCATATCCGCTGTTATCCCCTCTAATAATTTACCTATAACTAAAGTGAG
Source organism: Bathynomus jamesi (assembly GCA_023014485.1). Lineage (NCBI taxonomy): Eukaryota > Metazoa > Arthropoda > Malacostraca > Isopoda > Cirolanidae > Bathynomus > Bathynomus jamesi. The sequence goes on along the minus strand of JAJOZX010001818.1, from coordinate 133,059 downwards.
ACTAATGGGACGATAGTTCCCTGGACTTTCGTGATCCCCTTTCTTAAAGATAGGGGTCACGTTGGCTTCCCTCCAGTCACCAGGCACCTGGCCCGTCTCCAACGATTTGTTGAAGACTGTAGCCAGGTGGGGAGCCACCTGGTCGCGCACCTACCGCAACACTCTGGAGAGAAACTGGTCTGGCCCAGGAGCCTTAAACGCGCTCAGTTTGTCTATTCTATCGGCAACGACTGTCGCGGTACATCGAACACTATCCAGGTCAGCACCTTCGTGCCTCACGCCTGGCTCGGGGATGATGCGGGTGTCCTCCCTGGTGAACACTCCCGCAAAGTACTCATTAAGCACATTGGCGATGTCCGCGTCGGAGGTCCGCAGAACGCCGCTTCGGTCCTTTAACGGACCTATCATGGTTCTAATGGGCTTCCTACTATTAACATAACTGGAGAACTCCTTAAGGTTCCCCTTGCAGAGGCTTGCCACCCGTAGTTCTTCGTTACGTTTCGCTCGCCTAACCTTCGCCTTCACTTCCCTACACAGGCGGACATTCGCTTCAGTGTTCTCATGGGAACGATTGGCCTTCGCCCTCCTATACGCTACTTTCCTATTTCGGATAGCCGAAGCGATGTTACGATTGAACCACTTAGGCTGCGTTGAAGCAGGGATGACCGGTTTTGAGGGTATGGCAGCAGACTGCAGCACCATAAACTCGTCCCGGAATGCACTCCACACTCCCTCAACATCGCCGCCGACCTCGAACCCCATCTCACCTACGCTATCCCTAAGGCTAACAAAGTCCGCCCGCCGGAGATCGAGTTTACTGCCTCTAGAGTTACTGCTCTTCACCCGAGGGACGCACACACGGAACCTAATCAGACCGTGATCACTCTCGCCCAACGATTCGTCAACGGTGAGGCCAGTGACGAGGTTGTCTTCGGTCGTGAATACTAAGTCTAGAACGCTTTCGCCTCGTGAAGGCTCATTGACCCACTGAGTGAGGAAGTTCTCATCAGCAAAGTCAACTAGCCTCCTCCCTTCAGCATCGGCAGTCCTGTCTTCCCACTTTATGCCGCGACAGTTGAAGTCTCCTAAAACTACACACACCCTATCCCCTAGCAGGCTACTGAGTTCGGTGTACAGGGCTGTATCCTCCTCGAGGAGGAGATGCGGAGGTCTGTACACCAAGATTAACCTATAGTTCGTCCCTCCCACGTTCAGATCGACGCCAAGCAGCTCCCGTTCCGACCGGAACTGGCAGTCAACCGGACTCAACGTGTCCCTGACGTATATTAATACCCCACCCCCCTCCCCACGGGTGCGGTCTTTACGAAACATTCTATACCCTGGAATTTCGAACTCCCCAACGTAGTCCCTACGATCAGTATGAATCCAGGACTCTGTGATAGCAACGATATCCTGGTATTCTGATGCTAATCAACCTAATCGCGCGCGCGCGCGAGAGAGAGAGAGAGAGAGAGAGAGAGAGAGGGTGAGAGAGAGAGACAGACAGAAAGACAGAGAGAAATTTGTACATATATAGGATCACCTTTACTTTCGATGGCTTCGGCCCGAAGTGTTCATTCCGGCGAAGGCTAAACTTTTCACCCCGCCATAGACCTACTTTTTAACGGGGTATATATAAGAGAGAGAGAGAGCGCGCGAGAGGGATCCCTGCTAGGGAACCCCGGTTACCCATTTATCTACCAATCGTGAAAAGATGTTTACACTCCATCTTAGACCTACAGCTTAACCAGCAACCACTAGGACGCCCTGGTTTCCCATTTATCTACCAATCGTGGAAGGACGCGCCGCTACCCCCTCTTTGGGGGGTGTCTTGCAACAAGGAGGGGGTGCCTTGCAACAAGGGGGTAGCACTTTTAAATCAATGGAGAGGGGTGTTCAAATGACATATTTTGGTGTATAGAACACAATTCTGAAGAAAATATTTAATTCTGATAACCCTAACCTACATCATTTTTCAGTTGATTATTATTAAATTGTTGATTATTTTACTATTGTAGTTACCCCAGAATATGTCTTCTCACGTTTTCTATCATGGCTGCTCACGTTATCTCTCATATAATGTAATTCATATCATAATAATAATATTTAAATACTCAAATAAAAAGGTGTGCCATTCCACTTAATTGTGATTATCATACAGTTTGGTATATGAAATATTTTGACGGTTTTCTGGCGCGCATAAGGCCATTTTCTGAGCCACCTTTCTCAGAGGCTAGAATGTAACGTTTCAGAACATTCTAAAACGTTTTGTGAAATATTTGAAGTGACTCATGATTTATGAAGCTATTTTACCACCTCGGCTTGCAGTGAGGGGATAGATTTAGTGATTATCTACTTGATGCCAAAGAGAGGTTCATTGTCAAGTTAGACAAGTTCTTTGATATTTTGACTTGCAAGTGTCAGATTACCAGTTGTGAGCGGGGAGGCTGTGAGGGCTGTGTTATCCAAGCCCACATTAACTGTTCCTGCAGCAGAAAGAAAACGATTCCTGTGAAAGATCTTGCCTACATCAAGGGACAGAAAGAGAAGGTTGGAAGTAAGGGACCCCACCAAATAGGGGGTCCTGATCTACCAGAGCACAAGAGACAGGTGAGGACATTGAAAAGGCAGTGGATGGAAAGGAAGGCAGAGAAAAGGAGAAGGAGCAAGGAGGAAAGTGCTGCAGCAGCAGAGAAGGCAGCCAGGAAGGATGTTAAGAGATTTTTGGCAGATGGTGATGAGGATCTGGAATTGGAGAGAAGTGGTGATGAAGATGAGTTTGTTCCTGAAGTTGAGCTCTTCCCTCAAACTGACCCTGAGCCAGCAGCTTCGGCAAAGGTACAGAAAAACTATGATGAGATTCAAAACATTGCCCTTGCTAGTGTAAGGTATGGCATAGGGCTGAGGCCAACTGCAGCGATAGCAACAGCAGCTCTGATTGACGCAGGAATCATCACAGAAGACAATACAAGTAAAGTGATTGATAAGAGCAAGGTCAAGAGAGCACAGGAGAAGTTGATGAGAGAGCTGGGGGAACAGTTCGAGAAGAAGTGCAGGGAGGAGGGGGGGATCTCTTGCATCCTCTTTGATGGGCGGATTGACCTGACCAATGTGATGATGGAAGCTGAGGGCAGTGACCAATCTTTTCCCACAAAGATCAAGGAAGAACACTATAGTGTTGTTAGTGAGCCTGGCAGCTACTATCTGTTCCACTTTACCCCAGAGAAAGCAACTAGAGAGGAGTCACATGCGGAGAAGATTGCTGAGGTCCTGTTTTCCTGGCTGAAAGAGAGGGGTTATGATAAGACCTTGTTGGCCATTGGAGGAGACTCAACAAATGTCAACACTGGTGTGAAAGCTGGAGTAATGCGGAAGCTGGAGCTGCACCTGGGTAGAAAGCTGGTCTGGTTGGTGTGCAACCTGCACACTGTTGAACTTCCCCTGCGCCATCTCATTGTTGACCTTGATGGCCCTACTCTGTCAGACAAAAAATTATCCGGGCCAATAGGAAAGCTCCTTGATTCTGCTACAGACTTTGATATCAATCCAAACTTCACCCGAATCTCTGTTGGCCCTCCACTGATCAAGCTTCCTGACAAGTTCATTCAAGATCTCTCAACTGATCAATACTATGGCTATAAAATTGTCTGTGCAGTCAGGGATGGAGTACTTCCTGCAGGGCTGGCTCTGTTAGAGATAGGACCAGTAAACCACAGCCGCTGGCTCACCACAGCGAACAGACTTCTCAGGCTCTGGGTGTCAAAGCACGGACTTAAAGGAAAGAACCTGAAGATTCTGCAATTCATTGTGGAATTCATCATTGGAGTGTATTACCCATGTTGGTTCAACGTGAAGGTCAAGCACTCCTGGATCGAAGGGCCTAGGCACATCCTCTTTCAGCTGGACTGCCTCAAGTCCCAGAGAAAGGAGGTGCTGGATATTGCGATGCCAACTGTGAGAAGATCTGCTTGGTATGCCCACAGTGAAGTCATCCTCCAAACACTACTCTGCTCTGAGGATCAAAAGGAGAGGATTGAAGGGGTGGAGAGAATCCTGGCCATCAGGGGAGACGGGGACCCGGACACTCAGCTGGGGGACTCCTCTGTTAGGAGCAGAAGGACACCTGAAATCAATTGTGATGCTTCCAGCATCGGTGACTTGATCAGCTGGTCAGAAGGTGTGTCAGAGCCACCTCTCACCTGCTCTCTAAGCACCTCAGAGGTGAAAAACTTCATCAAACCCCCATGGAGGTGCGCAACTGGCCTTGCCACACACAAAGCATTGAGAGGGTTGTTAAAATGGTGACTGAGGCTTCTGCTAAGTACTTCTCACAGGAAAAGAGGGATGGAGGGATCAGGGCTCAGGAGACCAGCAGGAAGCTGATGTCCAAGTCTGAGTCAAAGCAGGATTTGTGCAACCTGGCAAAGTTCAAGATGTCAGGAGAATGATCTTTGTAATTATATCCAGTGATATACATGCAGTTCACCTATTAATAAATATATGTAAAGTTGATTTGGCCTTGTCAATATAAATGATTTACCTTATATCTTTTAATATATTATAAAGGGGTTCAAAAGGGTAAAATTGGAAATTTAGAAATACAAAATGATGTAGGTTAGAGTTATCCTATCCAAAAAATAAGCTCATATTTGAATTCCCCATGTAAAAACACATAATTTAGACACCCCTGATGGTAGGATTTCCTTCAGATTCATGTTGTCACCTGAGTACGACCCGCCCTACTAGCACTGGTGCTGACACTCTTGCAAATTTGATCAACATTTGCAATTGCACTGCACTCTCTCCTTTTGCGCCCATGCTACTCGTGTTCTTTGTATTTAACCTTAGCCAGAAGAAGTTCAAGATTTTCGTACGTTTCCTTCAAGTGAACCGAATGAACCACAGGAACGGATGCAGCGCTTAGCTTAAGTATTAGTTTCGAAACATTGTTGCAATATACCAGTGACTTTTCTTGAGAAAAATATTGGATGAATTCTTTTTCTCGATTTCTGTACCAGTAAAAATAACGTCCCGGGAGAAAGCAAGTTCTTTGCACGAAGTCTGGATCCCAAAATCTCTAAAGAATCTTTCGGGAGACACAAATCTCTTATTACCAAATCATTAAGTTCACTTTGTGTAAACAATTGGAGTTCACCAGATGTTTCGGTTTGAAAACAATCAATATCATCGTTTCCATCGTCATAAGACACCGAATCAGATGAAGTTATATCAAGAGTATTTGGTTTAGTAGGTACAGGTATACCAGGTCCAAGAGCAACAGGTCTTATAGCAGAATGAAAGTTTGGATAAGAAATTTCCTTTTTATTTTTAGTATTGTAGCCTTGCACGTTACATGAACAAAAATAGCAGTCATTACTGTGATTTCTAGGCTCACGCCAGACCATTGGAATCCCAAAAAGTAAAGAATCCTTTTTACCTTTACTCCACAGTCTAAGTTGTTCAACACAAACACTGCAAACTTTATGTGGAGCCCATAATTTGTCTTGATCCCCAAGTTTCATTCCGAAGTACGCATAGTATGCTTTCTTGACGAACTCTGTAATATCTTGCCTTTGTTTTTTTCACAGTAAATTTTCCACAAATATAGCAAAAGATGTTTGGGCTATTTACACACCCTCTCGTTGCCATAGCGACAAATAAAAAAATTTCAAAAGAGAAATATAGTCACCGCTCACCTTTGAATAATTGTAAAGAATTATAACCTCGACCGCACTAGACAGACTGACTCATCTCGTGGCTTGTCAATCACTTATATACTAGCGGTGCGTTTCTCGAATGTTCTAGAAGACGCTATGACGTTACTTCTGATCTGGAAGCATTTATAGGCAGTAGTTTTTAATCAAAATTTAATTGAGTGAATTTTAATGAAAATTACTTACATATGTAATATGAAATATGACATTTTGTGAAAAATCTGTACGTGATGTCGAAAAATGAATATTATTTTCGTCATCAGCGTGCAAAAATTACTACATAAGTTGTAAAATATTTCCTACAACAAAACCATCGCAGGGCTGTGTAATGTAATAATGTTTAATACGTAGCTTGTTTATGGGTTACAATGACTCAGTTTGTTACAGTGGAAAATCTCGATAATGATTAGCATCTACTGTAATTATTCTTTTCCTGTAGTTTCGCTAATTAAACAAAAAAACAAGAAACCTATTAATCTTCTTTATTAATGACAAAGATATTGATCTTTTTATGAAAATAAATAAATGTTATTAATAAAGGAGATTAATAGGTTTCGTGTTTTTGTTTAATTAGCAAAACTAAAAGAATAATTACAATGATTAACAAGAAGATTATTCGTATTGAAATGTGCAAATATTACAATTATTGAATGCTGAGAATTAAAGCGTAATTACATGGAGGATAAATGTACAGTGATTCAATGGTATTAAAATGTAGTAATTAAGATGATAAAATATGGTACGTAATAAAAAATAAACCTACATGCAGTATCACGCTAAGTCCGATAGGCGGCATCAGAAACACTTTAGAGAGCCTGTTGTAGACACTGAGTTTATATGAAAGGCGTAGACTATAAGGCGCGAGATCCTGTAAACAAAGATGTTTATGCGTTGGTGCTTGAAGGCGGACTGGTATTTGAAACTTCACCCGTTAACCGTTCAAGAAGTGAAAACCCATAAAAATTTTGTTAAGGCTTCTCGGTGTCGTAAGTGACGCAGGTGTAAGAGAGGACCTCCGTAAGCGTTTTCGAGCGGTTATCATCTTGTACGAGTAAACACAAAATATCCAATTTAAAGGGTGAGGACAAGACGCTTCTGTTGTTTCATCGCAGGTGCAAGGAAACCTTCGTCAAAAAAGGTTCTGACTTAGGTAAGTGCTCTAAGATAAACTCCAGGCGGTCTATGACAATGTAGGAGTTTGTACGAGCACTTGAAGTTATCCAAGGGTTGACCTTTTGCGATAATTTTCGATACGAATTTGAAGAAATGCTTAAAAATTCATTCACGCGTTCGTTCATTCTCTCTCTCTCTCTCTCTCTCTCTCTCTCTCTAACGAATAGGAGGAATACTTTTAAATTGGGGATTCTTTGATCAGGAATCAAGAGGACTTTTTCCGAGCAAGACGCGTGACCAAGAGAAAACGCTGATGTTTACCAGGTGCTACGAGTCAGATAATAAATAGGGAATTAGTCAAAATTAATATCAAGAATAAGAGTTGCCCCATCATTGTACATGTTGGTGGCAATAACGTTTATCAGAGAGGAACAGGAGGACAGACAGAGACCATTGTAAAAAGAGTTCAAAATCCTAACCGACAAGGTTAGAGAAAAGACAGATATGGGAATAGTTGAAGGATTCTCCCACGAATGCGTGCTAGTGACTGTACCTTATGTAAAGCCATTAGCATAAATAAGAGTGTTAAATGCATGTGTGAGGTAAAAGACCTAAAGTATATTGATTTTTGGCCTACATTCTTCGGAAACGAGGAATACTTTGGCTCGGACGGGATACATTTTTATCAAAAGGAGAAGTAGTAGTTTGGTGATTTACTGAACATAAATTTGTATAATTTTTTTAAACTGGGACCCCCAAACCAGCAACTAATCCTGATCCCACAACAGTTAATCCTGCTCCCACACCAGTCAGTCCTGCTCCCACAACAGTTAATCCAGTAGCAGTCAGTCCTAGATCAGTAGTTCATCCTACTTCCCCAGTAGTTGATTCACCTGCTTCGAGAAACGACTCAGGCCAGTTAGGAGAAACAACAACTTAAAACTGTGCTCTTCAATGCAAGGTCGATTATAAAAACTAATGGAATTTATAGCTCTAGTCAAAACTGAGAACTTTGATATCATAGGAATAACGGAATACTGGATTCATTCTGAATCAAGTGACTTTGTAGGAGAATTTGAAATGGTAGGTTACAAAATGTTTCACAAAGATAGGAACCGAAGGGAAGGCGGCGATGTATTTTTGTATGCTCGTGACTTCCTGCACCCGGTGAACAGTAATATCGTATCTGCTCATGAAATGCTGGGAATTGATCTAAAGCTAAATAATAAAGTAGTGCATCTACTGCCAGTATATAGGCCGGTAGTATGACGGCAAAAGGAGAGTGTAGAGCAATTGCAATGTTGACCATATGAGTGCCAGTGCCACCCCCAACCCCCTTGTTGCAAAGTGCCAACCCCCCTCCCCCAGTGCCAATCCCCAGGGTGAAAAAAAGGGGGGAATCACCCCAGCAAGTTGGGGAGTCCACCTAACCTCTTTGGAGAAGATGGGACGTCCTCCCCGCCCAAAGGGGTATACCTAACCTAAGAGAGAGAGAGAAGAAGAGAGAGAGAGAAAGAGACCATCCAGCGTCTGCGAGATGCAGAAGCTTAATGAGAGCTCAGGTAGCATCACTTGGCTTGGAACTCGAAATCCACCAGTTGGCTTAAGCAGCCAGTGCCTCCAGGCATTATCAGCCAGTTGGCACAGTGTATATATCGTTTGGACAGCCAAAAAGCGCACACAAACTTCCCGACTTCCGGAGGGCGACGCTAATAGTTTTTCTATTAAGCTTCTCATAGTGGAACACCACGAGGCGAATTTGACGTTTGGTGCGCGATCTCTTATACAAAAATCGAATAAAATAAACTAAGTTTAACGCCAAAACAAATTTAAACCATAAAAAGTATTAATGTGATTTTTAAAACAAACTAGAAATTAAATTAGAGGTAACTATTTCATTTTTCGTCTTTTGGCCAATTATTTTGTTTCAATACAAATTTATCTTCAATATATAAGGTTGTAACATATTCTGCTCGATTTTTTACTTAATTCAGAACAAAAATTAAAGGACTTATAAGGACAAATTTGCTCGAATTTTTAGTTTATTCACAACAAAAATTAAATGACAATGACAAATTAATCATCAATATAATTCCCTTCTTTTTCTATAACCTCCTCCCACCCGTAGAAAAGTTTTTTTATGCCACGTTCGAAGAAATCCCTTGGTTTCGAGTTAAAAAAAAACGATCACTTCGTTTTCGATAGCTTCCCTGGATTGCAACTTTTGTGCATCTAGGTGGTGTTGCAGATTTCTGAATCTGAAGGTGCGATATCCGGAGAATAAGGTGGATGAGGTATTTTTTTCCCAACCAAATGCCTCCAATTGGGCAGTGGTGATTCGAGCAGTGTGAGGGCGCGCGTTATCCTGGTGGAATAGAACACCTCTGCGATTAATTAATGCAGCACGTTTTTCTTGTAATGCCATCTTCAATCGTTGGAATTGTTGGCAGTAGACTTCAGCTGTGATTGTTTGGTTATCTGGCAGAAGCTCAAAATGAATAATTCCTTGCATACCCCACCAAATGCATAGCAAAATTTTCTTTGGATGGGGTCCATTCTTTGGCTGAGGTTCAGGCTTTGTTTCACGGCTAAGCCACTGATGTCGACGCTTAATATTGTTATAGAGGACCCATTTTTCATCCCCAGTGACGATCCGATTCAAAAACGGTGCCTGCAGTTGCCGAGAATGCAGTGATGTGCAAATATCGATTCGATGTTGAAAATTCGCTTGTGACAAATCATGCGGAACCCATTTTCCAACCTTCATTACTTTTCCTAACAGCTTCAAATGGCGATGAATGGTCATATGGCTAACGCCAAGTTGCAGGCCAAGTTCTCTTACAGTTACCGTTGGGTTTTCCTCCACTGTTGCTTTCAGCAACTCTTCATCTAACTCATTTGGTCGTCCTGTTCGTTGATAATCTTTCAGATTGAAGTCTCCATTTCTGAACTTCTCAAACCATCTCCTACACATCCATTCGCTCACATCATTTCCATAAACTCTTTGAATGTTTTTTTGAGGATTCACTAGCATTAGCTCCTTTATGGAACTCATACAGCATCACATGTCGAATATGCTCTTTCGTGGGCTCCATGTTTTTTCAATTACTGTAATATCGTAGGGGTAGCGTTGTAACTATGAAAAACACCAGAGAAAATATTCATTAGCCTAATCCTACACTAGCCTAAGCCTACACTAGCCTAAGTCATTCTGCATCGTGATAAAACCTGTGCGAACCTATCGTCACGTGTATTTTGCAACATTTCTAAAACTACTTCACATTATCTTGAGGTTATTCTATTATCTATCGTCCGTTTTCTAATCGAGCAGAATTTATGTTACAACCTGATACATTTTTATCCTTTAACTGTAACATAAAAAATATTAATATAACTTTATATTAAAACTAGAGTGTATTTCGGGATAACTATTTCATTTCTCGTCTTTCACCCAAATACAGTAGATTCTATTTCGGGGTAACTTTTTAATTTTTTTCCTCTTTTATCCAATTATTTTGTTTCAATATAAATTTATCTTTAAGACACAAATATATCTTTAAACCTTATTACAAAAAAAATATTAATATACCTTTATAATAAAAATAGATTCTATTTCGGGATAACTTATTCAATTTTCCTCTTTTACGCAACTATTTTTTTTCAATACAAATTTGTCTTTAAGACACCAATATATCTGTAAACCTTATTACAAAAAAATATTAATATAAATTTATAATAAAAATAGGTTCTATTTCGGGGTAACTTATTAATTTTTCCTCTTTTAAGCGACTGTTTTGCTTCAATACAAATTTATCTTTAATATACAATTTTATCCTTAAACTATAACAAAAACGTTAATATAGTTTTTAAAACAAAATAACCTATGGAATGAATAAGTTATATTAAGTAAAGACACGCCCCGAGAATTCGCGGCTCGTCCAATTACAACGCAATGGGCGGGGCATGAGAACGAATCCACGATCTCTGGTTGGAGGAAAGTCTCGCTCTCACACAGGAAACTCGCTAATCGAATATTGGGGATGGGGCCAATCGGGTTCACGAATATAAGAGGGAAAATTTTCAGCTGGATCCACAAGTTATTTTCACCAGTGAATAAACAAACACATTCTCTCATCATGGACACCCCCAGTCAGACACATCACGTTTACTGCTCCCCGCAATTGTTTGAAGACGGGAACCTCTCTGTAATGACTACGCTCCATCTTTTCGCAGCGGCCGACCGGAACGACCTATTTTCAACGCAATCCATTCAAAGCAATTTGTGACGGCGAGAAGGAAACAGCGGATGAAGAGGCCATTGAAATGTGAGTAATTACGTAATAATTTAGTTTATGATTCGTTGTCGGACTATATACATCGTATCATTCAGTGCTTATCACTTGCAAGTATTAGTTAATTTCTAAAAAGCCATAATAAACGAAGTGAAAGGATGTCTGTCTAAGGGGTTCGAGACTCTGCAATGGGGTTTAGTACCCCCGCTATTCTTCCTTCCTGAGAATGTCATTTAGACAGTGAATTTTATGCGATGAAGGCGTCCTTTGAAAGTGAAATTTTATTACGCGCTTGTTTCCCTGTACGTGCTAACTTAAAAATTTACAGTAAGTTCTACAGGTTGGTTTTTAGAATTACTAAAACTTTAAAGGTAGGGAATTGTTGCGGTCCCGGGTTCGTGACCCGGTGATGGCAGATGATGCGTAGCATATCCAGCTAATCTTCCTTTTGAGTCCAGTTAGGCTAGTTGCTTTGTGGGTAATTATGTCGCAAATGACATGGCCTGAGGTTGAAATAAAAAATACGTTTTTCTAGAGTATTTTCGTGTGCTCTGTTCAAATATAACCTTCATTTCTTGTGCAAATGAACAGAAATACGTGTTTGGGCCATGCAATGACAACTGTATTTCTCTTCATTTGCACAAGAAATGAAGGTCATATTCGAACAAAGCACACCAAAATACACTTGAAAAATGTATTTTTTACTACATTTATACAATAAATCATAACCTAACGTGTTCTTCTTAAGAGATCTCGTAAACGACGCATTACCACAGGAAACGTGCAAAACACCTCAAAATTAATCAGAAAAGTTTGCTCTCGTCAATTTCGTTTAAACTAACGAAAATATCACGACTTAATCTAACCAATCATCAAGGGCGTACAATTGACCTAATCGGGCATTCAATTAACCTAACCAGGCATTCAATTAACCTAACCAGGCATTCAGTTGACCTAACTGGGCATTCAGTTGACCTAACCTGGCATTCAGTTGACCTAACCGGGCATTCAATTAACCTAACCGGGCATTCAATTAACCTAACCGGGCATTCAATTAACCTAACAGGTTAATATTGGTTATTTCACCTAAATATCTTCTGATCTTTTCGTATTAGGCACTCACTGTCACATTTAGGGCAAGTTAAGGATGAGAATAACGCCGTAATTGATAAAAACATCCAATGCTTTGTCTTCATCTAGGGCACATGATGAATCAAATTCCCAAAATCGAAACCACACGAACGGCACGTCATAATTCTATCATAAACACCACCAAACTGAATCCAATTAGGAAAAAAATAGCCAGAACAGAATCAACAAACTAATTAAATCGCAGAGTAGCGAAAAAATAGCCCAAAATTATACTCGTCCGATCATAAATGAGTGTATTTATATATATATATTATTAGTGTCATAATTTTCACCATTAATATGCATTTTCACAAAAAGTGAGTGACAAATTTGAATAAAGCGACTGAAACTACCTCATAAAAAGTTATTTTGATTTACAGGTCCAGCCTATGCCATTTAAAACATTAACCGCTCTGTGTTTATTATCTGATTCGGTATTCTATTATGTATTTAGAGAGTGAATTTTGTTTATCAAATAGTTACGTGTTAACATTTATTTAAAATTAGTTTGTAAAATGTTACATTGAAATAGCATGTAGCCTTAATTTTATATATATATATATATATATATATAAAATTGAGGATACATATATATATATTATATATATATACAGTATATATATGTGGAACAAATGGATTTTAATTAAAAAAGATTCAGTGTGGATGATTCGTGTAATATCTGCCAGGTGGTCGATACCCTCTGATGGTGCTTAGTCATTCAATATGATCATTATTACAAAAATGTATGAGCTGTCAAAATAATTTTCTGTCTACAACCGTATCCTTTCTCCTTATAGGTCCGATGCGGAACTCTATCGTGTTATAGCTACTTTTCGTGACAACTTTGAAGAAAAGCAAATAGTCGACGGCGATTTGGAGGTTTTACAGCACAGTCAACCCAGTAACCTGAACACGGAGGTCGAATTATTTACTCACATCCGGTCCAACGAATACTAGGTCGTCGGGGAACTAATGTAAGCTTTTTTTCTTTTATTTTACACAATATAGTTACAATTATATATACACGCGTAAAACTTTACACAATACATCAAGTGTGCACAAATGGGAACCTTTTTTTTATCTGCATGCACACCATTTCATCATTCAACTCAGTGTGAGACGGGTCGAATAATTTTAAAAAATTTATAAATTCCTTCCCACGTGACATATGCAGGAGAAATGAAAGACAATACATCCCACAAGTATTAATAGAATATCCTTGTAATCGGTGGGGATTCCAGACAATTTCAGGAACATACAACTGTTCGAGAAATTTTAAAATAACAGGGTTACTCCAGGGATGAGTCGCCAGTGAAATAAAATAATAAATTTCTCCCCTATTTTTAAAGTATATTGCAAACCAATGAATCCCCTCGCCCCCAACAATGTCTGTGTTTACATTAATTCCCCCGCATTTTCTCATAGTTGCTAATTTCAATGTTTCATTCTTCGCAAACACAGATAAATTTGGAGTGTGTGATTCGGTCACTATTCATTACTCTCTGAAGTGTATTTGCATCCAATTTTAAAAGTCAGTGACTACGTTCCTGAAGCGGTCGACCTCAGTTAGGGCTTGTGACTCGAGGGATACTAGTACACTAATAGGAGCGTCTATCGGGTTGGGGAATTCCAATCTGACTGAGATGTTCACACTTTGTTGTAGACTTAAGTGTGTATTTACACTAGCAGATAAGTCGGGCGTCATATCAAACGGGTAAAGGTTAAATTGATCGATGAATTATTTCTGCGTTACCCCAATCCCGAACTCATCAAAAGCAATTGCAATATGGGCCAGATTACTATAAGTTATGCCACAAAGCTGGAACACAGCGTCTGATGAGTAGTCAATATCCATAGTCCCACCCAACACAACGCCATTGACGTATAGAACTATATTTTTAATACCGAAATTCTCGAATTTAATGGCATTCTTTTTATATTTTCCATTCGTCGAAACGTGATCCTGAATTCCAATTAATAACCTTTTAGGTAGAACTCGCAGGACCACGTATTCTAGCTGCTTCGAGGTCAACCCTGCGGGCACCATGTATAGTTTGATCTGTACTCTGTTAATTGGGTATTTTACTGTTGCGTGTATTAAATTTTTTCAATTTGTAATTGTTTAACAGCTTAATTTCACTCGCCGTTCTTTATATATATTCATTTTTTTTATCTGATTTTATAATTTTAGCACTGATGATGGAAAATGAAAATTTCCGAAACATTTGTAAATAAATATGTACCATCTCTTCGTCCTCTTATTCCTTGTTCTCTCTCTCTCTCTCTCTCTCTCTCTCTCTCTCTCTCTCTCTCTCTCTCTCTCTCTCTCTCTCTCTCTCTCTCTGTCTTGAGATGTGGTAGAAATGAGGAACTTAAACAGCCTGCATATTATGCTCCAGATAGAAAAGAAATTCAGAGAAGCACGAAAGCAGTCAACTTGGGGGTAATAATGACCGATGATTCCAAATTCGAGACACAAAATCAGCTAACAATAAACAAACCAAAAATAGTCGCGGTACAGGTACTAGTAACGTTCAAAAGAAGGGACAAGACAGTAATGATTCCGCTGCTGAGAACCCTGATCATACCAAAATTTGAATACTGCTCAGTTTTGACGTCCCCATATAAAAAGGAAGAAATTAATAAACTAGAAGAAACGCAGAGACATTTCACAGCCAAGGATGATGGCTGCAAAGAACTCAATTACAGGGAAAGCCTACGTAAACTGAATCTGTACTCCCTGGAAAGAAGACGAGAGAGGTATACCATAATCTACATATGGAAAATGATCGAAAAACTGGTACCAAACCTCAAACTAAACCAATTACCATCCAAACAACGCTGGAAAATAGGAAATGCAGACTGTGTAGTGTTCCCAAATTAAAGGCCTGACAAGGGACCTCCTCAACTCTGAAGGAAAATAGCGTGGTTGTGAGGGGGCCAAGAATTTTCAACGAACTTCCAAACGACCTCAGAAACATTACCGGGGTCAAAGTTGAAATCTTCAAGAGAAGACTAGATGCCTGGCTCAGGACGATACCAGATGATCCGAGTGTACCTGGCTATGTACGGTGGAGAGCGCAAGAAAGCAACTCGCTCCTCCACCAAGCCAGACCTAGAAGCGGGGCCACGAGCTTGACCATCGTGTGAAGAAAGACCGACGCACGGAACCCAAACAAGGTTAACAAGGTATACTGTGTGTATATATATGTGTATATATATATATATATACATAGGTCGTCCGATAAGTGAGTGGCGATTCGGGAACAATTTATAAATAAAAGATAAAGGATAATAAAAATTTTATTAGAAGGAATTTTATTATTAGTAAACTTACAATTAATTCGATAATTAATTGTCATAGGGATCAACCTGATCGCCATTTACACGAACAGCAAGCTGTATGCGTCTCCATGTCCTGTCTGACATTTTTTGTAAAAGTTCTTTATCCTCATTGATGTCACTTAACACATCTTCTGCGATTTTTGTCAGATCAGATTCACTTTGATTTTCACGGACATTAATCTGCATCTTGAGGATTCCCCAGAGGGTATTATCCGGGGTAGTCAAGTCAGGACTCCGCGGAGGCCAAGGTACAGGATCATACTTTCCGATCCATCTGCCAGGAAAATTTCTGTCTAGGAACTCACGCGCAACGAAAGCGGTGTGTCCTGGAGCACCATCTTGCTGAAAAATAGGGTTGCGAATATTCGTATTTCTTAAAGCGGGTAGAAATCTGTTCTCCAACATGTCGATATAACTTCCTGAAGTAATTCGACCAGTGCACACAAATGGACCAATTAAACAATGCGCTGATATTGCACACCATATCATGATTCGAGGGGGATACTGTTTTACTTGATCATAATAATGAGGATTTTCTTTCGACCAAAAAAACGAAAATTTGCTTTTGCCATCGCCATAAAGGGCACATTCATCACTGAAGAACGTACGATCTCTCTCGGCTTTACTTGGAAAAGCTTCAAGAATTTGTTGACAAGCATTAACTCTGACAATTTTATCTTGTGGCGATAAAAACTCAACGGAGGTTGGGCGGAAAGCTTTAAAATGCAAGTCTTTTTTCATCAAATCATGCAGTGTTGATTTCGGAACATTTAATGCAGATGCACGCCTACGAATACTTTTGGTTCGCGATTGTCGAATTGACACTTGAACATCATCTTCCAATCTTGCTCTTGCTTTGGGGCGACCACGGCGTTTTTTATCAATTATCATCCCAGTTGTGAATAATTTGTGTTCCCATTTTCTAATAATTTCGCCCTTTGGCGGCACATCATTAAATCTTTGTTCAAACCTTTCGCGTACTACCTTCATGCAATGCTTGGTTTTTTCAGATTCATGCCACCATGTTGCTGCTAATATCCGTGCTTCATATGTGTAGGGACTTTGATCACAAATTTTATCAACACGTGCGTCTACCTCAGCCATTGCAACGCCAATAATTAGAAATAATAAAAATAAAACAATGAAAAACCAGAACAAACAGGAATAAACATGAATTACTGCAAAATTAAAAATTTGGATTTCATGTGAAGCTAGCTTAATTGAAAAAAGCATAGACATTTATTAGATATCAAAGATATTAGTACACTATGCTAACTGACATAGAATCGCCACTCACTTATCGGACGACCTATATATATATATATATATATATATATATCAGAGGCAGTTCTTGGACTGGTGCATTGTGTAGGCAGAATAATATATAGGCTATATATATATATATATATATATATATATATATATATATATATATATATATATATAAGTTCAATAAAGGTATATAATTATAACTATATATGTATATAAGGGTACTTACCACAGTTGAGATTGCAATGCATTGCAATTTTTCATTACTTATAATGTACTTTAGCATTATTTTTCTAAGTAATTTGTATATTCGCGCAAACACACATCCCATCCCCTTGTGACGTCATACACCATTCGCCTATCAATCTTCTTCTTTTACCCCCCCCTAAATCGTAGTTTCTCATATTTCTTCATACGGGATGGCTTGATAATGAGCATAAGCGTGCAAAATGTATCGTTTAGTTGGAAAGTCCGAGCGCTGAATATATGTACATTTACTCCGTATTAAAAATGGCATATATCAAATCCGCAACACTAGTTGAATTTATATTATACATTCAAGGTAGGCAGGGCGTTTTAGGTTGTAATAGCTAATATGAATAAAAGAAATCATATGATATTGGATTAGTAGGGCGCGATCAACAGATTTTGTCTAATTGCGCTAATTTATATTGATATATTTATGCTTCTAAAGTTTGACAAAATTAATGGTCAGGGAAATCCTACCCTGCCTACCCTATAAAAACGCCTCAGAATATATGTTAAACATGTTATAATTTAATTTATAATCGAAGTAAAACCGCGCCCTGATGACACAATTATTTTTATGTAATTTCATTCATTCAATAATTCCCATGCTAATGTATGACTCATTTCCTCCCGAACTGAATTCACACGCCAGTGACGTAGACGATTTCTTTGATTTCACTTGGGAAACAGATTGTGAGACGCTCGGTTCTCCAACGTTCTCAGGTGACGTCAACCGCTTGCGTGGTGGCGTAGCCAGGTTCCGTTCCTTTGACTATATAAGAATCAGATTCGGAGGAAACTGGTCTCCGGCGTGGAGAGGTGCATTCCACCTCGTTTGAGAATTGCTTTGGGAATTGTAAGACCAATGGGTTTTCAATTGGGGTCTGACTGTAGGGAAAAAGGGCAGTAGCTTAGCAATTCACCCATACGAAGAAGGGTGACTAAGATGGGTATCTGGCTTATGTAATATCTTACAATGAAGAAGTAACTAATATTATATTTATGAAACTTTTATTATTATTATAAACAAACTGTGTTCTGTGGAGAAATACTTGATTATAATTCGCCTTGCCTAAATTGATTAAAGTACTTAATAACAGCCAATGACTTTCACTAAATCTTGACTTTGGTGAAATAGGGGATAAGAAAATTGCAGGACCCTTAAACGAAATTTTATTTTCGGCGTACTCTGTGGTACCATGGTACCATGGGCACTCCATTGAGACGGCGGCCCTTCCGATCCAGGAGTACCATATTATACCCTCTTGAAGTAAGTCGATTTTACTCTCTCTCTCTCTCTCTCTCTCTCTCTCTCTCTCTCTATATATATATATATATATATATATATATTAGGGTGGTCCTTAGCATAGGGGTAAAAAAAATTGTTTTGAAATGTAAATGTCTTACCCCAAAAAATTGTTCTATTTGATGAAAGAATTTTGTGTGCAAAATTTCCTCGAAATATATTAATTTTTAGAGGTCGCTCATGGCACTGAAATTTTACGACTGCCACCTGTATATCACAATATGGTAAGAGGTAGCATATGCGACGTTCTGGCAGTTGGGATCCCAATAAAATACAACCTTTATAACCGAATTGCTGAAATCCAGGTCTCCTTCACCCAATGGAGAGTATTAGCCGTTCAAAGCGGGTTTCATGGGAGCCAGCTAGCATCCCACTCATTGTCGCTTGGTTAATTTCGACTTCCAGCTGTCGGGGAAATGCCGACGGTGCTCTGAGACGACCTGAGGAAGATACTGCAGCTGCTCTTCATTCTGATTCAGATGCTGATTGAAGTCTATGAATGAGGGCAACAGCACGTTTCGCGTTGTCGTTCGTAACAGATAAGTTGTTGATGATATTCTGTGCCATCTGGTAGTCTTCTCTGGTTTCTCAGACCTCTGTGACATGTTCCAGAATTTCATCAGGTAATCTCAGTTTTCTGAATAACTCTCTGGAGTTCTGAGTTAAAAATCTTCTAAGCCACAGCCGGCGATGGAATGAGACTCAATCTTACTCCTTTTGGGAGAATCTTTTTCTCTCTTGTTCTTAAATGCATTTACCATCCGTTGTTTTGATACTACAGGAACTTTCGGATCGAAAAATGAGAGCGATACCATCTTCCCTGAGAGATACCAAAGATAGAGTGCAACTTCGATGAGGTGGCCTTGGAAATGTTCTAGTTGTTGTAGCTATGTAGGCTCTTTAGAAGTTCAATTTTTTGGCGGGAGCTGAGGCTGCCAACGGCGCCGTGAACTACGCTTTCATGTAGATGTTCACGGCAAAGTTATTCACCTCTCGTAGGTTTTTCTCCTCACGAGCAGTAAGAGGGAACTCAAGTTGAAACATCCATACCTTCAGAGAGTAATTGACCTTAGACATCCACTGAGCACGGTGTATTGCCTCTGGTGCCACAAAGCGAACTCCTCAAGGGGGAATGCCTCCTAGAAAGATCATGAAGAGCGCCAGAAACTCCCGGTAATCATCTCTTAATATCTGTTCCTTGAGCTGCTGCTCAGCAAATGCAAGGAGATCCGCACTCCTGGCCTCATTGCTAACTCCTGTTATGTAATTTGCTCGAGTGATTTGTTCCATCGCTGCTGGAACCACTTGAAAAGAAGTATTTCGGGTCCAGATGTTCTAAAATAGCAAGCAGTGAATGCTGCCCCAAAGACGAGTTCAAGTATGTGATGGCAACAGACGAAGTAAAGCAGGCTCTTCTTCAGTTTTTTTCCAGAAGGATGCATGATCCTGAGTGAAGACCTGTGTTACTGGCAGTGGTGTCAAACCCTATCCCAATGACTCGATCTTATAGGCCCCATTTTCTATTTCTGCCTTTGCCTGATTTTCTCCAGTGCTACTCTGTATCTTTGGAACTCCGAGAAGCTGTTGATCACCAACACCAGATATCAGCACGGAGAGGTGATCAATTTGATTTTTTCCTGTAATGTCTGGCAAGAGTTTTCCGTACCAGTGTACGATGAGAGGCACATTGACAATAAACTCCGCATTCAGAGCACTGGCAATGTTGCTGCGATGAAGTTGCCGCTGGCATCTGATTGAGGCACGGTTGATATTGTAATCTTCAATGTAGTGACCAAGACCCCGTGCTGTCTCTGCGATCACAAAGGCTGCCTTTCTATCAGTTTGTTTTATACAATCCAATGCAGCAGCGTGGGAGGGCGACACAATGTTTGTTGTGGCTCCGCAACTTTTGGATGAAGACGGCTCACTTATTTCCTCCTGGAGCCTGGTTCCTCCATCTTCTTTACCCGCAGATGATCTACTTTCTTCTTCGCTGCTGCTGCTGGAGGCCAATAGGATATTTGTAGATGAGTTTGTTTGCTGGGACGCATAACAAAGACGTCTCTTCTCGATAGTTTCTGATCTTTTTGCCCCTCGTTTCTCTTTCTTATGGAGAGTGATGTCGACTTGGCCCATGGCT